>CAJPEV010002019.1:34552-52461 GCA_905338385.1 Darwinula stevensoni
AAATGTGAAAATTTTCCCCCCCCCCCCCCCCCCCCCCCCCCCAAACAAGGAATATGGGAGTGGGAGGGGTAGGGGGACCCCTCCCACTTCCACACTCCTTCTTTCATGATATTTTGCTTCATTTCGGGGGTGGGTGTACAGACACCCAGGACAACCCTCCCTGTCTACGTCCCTGTTTACAACTCTGTGCTCTTGTAATTTATTAGTGTTGTTAGGCGAAGTAAAAGTTGACGTTTCTCGAAAGAGAAGTCTGGCTGCATATACTTGTAAAATACCTGAGAAATCTTACTAGTCTCTGGACGGTTAATGCGTTCACAAGTGCACGTAAAGCCATGTTTTCGAGCGATTCTGATTAATCTGGGCATGATGCGTGGGTGCATGATGTACAGAATGTCCAAAAAATCTGGAAACATAGAGCCTAATATTTTTTAAATATTTTCTTGTAGGTGATTGATATCTATTAATTAGAAACAATGTCCTTAACAAAATGGAAATATCGCCAACAAACCTGCTTGCAATTGCATGGACAGCACATTGATTATGATCATTGAAAACAATAAAAAATATTAGTTCCTGTTTCCAGGCTTTTCGGACGCCTTTTAGTTCGCCGTGGACGAGTGATTCAGCCACGATCTGGATTTGATTTGCTTATAGAATAAAATAGAGAATTATAAAACTATAACTATTTTATAATTCTCTTCATAAAGCCCAAACCAATATTTTTCAATTAAATATTGCGGCTTCAAAGTACACAAATACCTTCCGTCAAATACCTGTGCAACCTGCGTCAAGTGCAAGGGAAAATAGATTTAGAATTACAATGTTTATCCTAAACATTCAGCATTCTTTTTCTTACGACACTATTTTCACATTAACCAGTTTAAAATAAAATAATAATAAAAACACGCTGTTTCAGTCTGTTAGTTACCATCGATGCCTTACTCTTGTTGCACCAACACACACTTCCCACATGTATCGCCATGTCTTCGTTCCTCCCATTATCTCCATGGCGTGGACTTTGTCAGCTAATATGTTCTATGCACTCTCCTTGTCTTTTAGTTATTTTATCATTGTATGCACGGAACAGAACAGTTTTC
This sequence comes from Darwinula stevensoni, assembly GCA_905338385.1. NCBI lineage: Eukaryota > Metazoa > Arthropoda > Ostracoda > Podocopida > Darwinulidae > Darwinula > Darwinula stevensoni. Next base: position 35,650 of record CAJPEV010002019.1, read on the forward strand.
TTCTCCCGGAAGCACAGCCAATGTGCTCTCCGTGGGTGCCATGTTCTCTTGTGAGCTTGTGAACTTTGACCCCGCAGTAAAAAAAATACAAGCGTTTCCTACAAGATTTTCAAGAAACAGAATTTACAAGTACAGGTGACTCTCGTTATACGCGCTTTCGTTATCCGCGTTTTCGCATACATGTGGTTCCCTCCTCCCAACAAAGTGGATACGATTTCCAGGAACGCAACCCCCGCGTATAACGAGTCACCTGTACTTGTAAATACAAGCTATTACTTGTAAACTTGTGAGCTTGTAAGCTTCGAGAAATAGGCCCCAAGTGGTGCTATCAGGCCAAGTTCACAACGAGCGGTTAAATCCTGAGTCTGCTCATGACGTCACCTGTCATCACGGAGCTAGAGCCACGCCACTCGGGCACAGAGACCTTTCTCTGTTCAGGAGGGTTTAAGTCTGTCTGTTTAAGTCCCAGTCTGAGCCACAATTTCCTACTAGAGTCTTGTGGACTTCATCCCCTGAAGGAGAGAAATAGTTTTCCTTTGTCACACAGAGGGAAGGCACATCCAGGACACAGCACAGCTGACTTTCAGTGCCAGGTCAGATTCTGGTACAGTATGGATTTCAAAATGCCATAGTCCAAGACTGGGGACATACAGCAGGCCAGGCACACAACCACATTCAGGCAAAACATGGACAGGTCACAGGGTGGTATAGCCTAGCCCCCACAGGCATGTGCAATGACTGCCTGGTTTGCCTGAGGCACAGAGCAGAAGGAATGGGAGGGAGAGAGGGGAAAGTTCAACTCATCATACATACGAGGGTCACTCAATAAGTTATCTACCTGAATAAGAAATAAACATCCGAGGGGAAAAATAACACTTTATTTTTCAATGTAGTCACCTTTTAACTCAACACACTTATTCCACTTTGATTCCAAGGATTTTATTCCCTGGGAATAGAAGTCAACTTCTTGTCCATGAAACTAATCAGAAACGGCAACTTTCAGCTCTTCATTGCATGAAAATCCTTTTCCCCGCAAACATTTTTTCAAGTGTCTGAACAGAAAATAGTCACTAGGAGCCAGATCCGGGCCGTAGGGAGGATGGTTGAGCTCCTGAAAGCCACACTCCCTCACTGCTGCCTGAACTTTCCATGATTTGTGGACGGGCGCGTTGTCATGGAGAAGAAGGACCCCCCTTGACAACTTTCCTCTGCGTTTTTCCTTGATGGCATCGTGTAAATTTTTCATGGGAATCGCCAGTGATTGTACACTTGTCTGGCATGAACTCAAGCAGCAGTAGTCCCTCGCTGTCCCAAAACACAGTGGCCATAATCTTTCCTGCAGATTTCTGAACACGAAATTTGCGAGGCGTTGGCGATCCCTTGTGCTTCCACTGCATGGACTCCTGCTTGGNACAAATAAGGGTGAATTGATGGCGTTCGAGGGAGTACAGAGGGCCACAAAAATGATTAAGGTTAGTGAACGTACGAGAAGCGTTTGCAAGTGCTGGGACTGCACTCGCTCGAAAGAAGTTAAGGTGGGGCACTCACGAGACCTGTCGAGACATATCACAGCAGGCACAGGCCTGTTGCTCATCCCTTTCATATTCAGGTAATTACTTATTGAGTGGCCCTCGTACCTCCCTCTTAAGCAGTTGTTAGAAATGTGTCCGTATTAGGATTAGAATGAGTGTCTCGCAAGCTAACCCCTAACCAAATGTAGAATGGGTTGGAATATGTCATCAGCTGAACAGAGCTGTCAGCACGAGGACCACTAGATGTATCAAGGTTGTTTAGTGGTATTACTGTAAGAGGCGATAACATCCATTATATTTTTGTGAATTATATTAATTATCATATCCTAGTTGCTTACTGGCTAGTCCCTTACGTCAACATTACCCCCCTTTTTTGCTTCTCCATGAGAGCATCTAGTTTCTTCCTTAAAATAGTCACGGAAGGGGCAGCCACTACGTCGTCGTCTTAAGCATTCCACGCGTTCACCACTCTACTGTACAAGTAAAGATCCTGTCTCGACCTGAGCCGCACCTGCGGTTTACGCAACTTGAGTCGATTACCTATCGTTCTCTTGCTGCCATCAAACTGGAAGAACCTACCACGCTCTACATTGTCTATTCCTTTAATTATCTTGAATGTCTGTTTGAGATCGCCCCTCCTTAACTTCTTTCGAGCGAGTGCAGTCCCAGCACTTGCAAACGCTTCTCGTACGTTCACTAACCTTAATCATTTTTGTGGCCCTCTGTACTCCCTCGAACGCCATCAATTCACCCTTATTTGTGGACCTGCAGAACTGGATGCAATATTCCAACTGGGGGTCTTACCAGTGCCGCATACAACGGAAGAATAACGCGCGAGTTCCTACTTGCAACTGAGCGACAAATGAATCCGAGAATCCAGTTACATTTGGCCACCGTCGCTTGCGCGTGCGAGGAATACTTGGTCATCGTCGATAGAAACTCCTAAATCTTTCTCTCAGTTTACAACCCCCCCCCCCCCTCCCCAGTTTATCCTCGCCAAATGCATAGAGAGACCTACCATTGTTTCAACCGACGTTGAGAACTTTACATTTAATTTTATTAAACCTCATGAGCCATTTCTTGCTCCACTCATCCAAAAGATTCATCTCGCTCAGCTCTAGCCCAATCCGCCTCCCCCCTTATTTTTGTGTCATCGGCAAATTTACTTGTGATAGATGGATGAGATACTCGGGTTCAGTATTACACCGTTCAAGGTAAATGTATCGATGTGGTTTCACCGCAGAATGACACTACCCACTGAAAAATCCTCTGTCAGGGAGACAGGAACGGAAAAAGAACATTCACCGTATTTTTTAATCACAGAGGGCTTCTTGTAGATGTTCTGCTCGAAGGTTACTCCCCCAAATACAATCAAGTGAAAATTCCATTATCATCATCATCAAGAATTGCATGTGGTGTAACAAAAATACAAGTAACATACACTTTCTGGATTAATGACTTTAATTAATAAAAACATCACATCTGAACAAATCATGAAGAGAAAATCAGCTGTTTCTTTTTTTACTTTTTACAACAGTCCAGCCATCATCCTGTGATGTTGATGCCACGTGCAACTGAGCATCATCCACCTCCATCACTTCCTCCTGAATCAAAGGGGAAAGAAATATAGGCTAAGATTGCTGCTTTTTTACAACACCTACATCCTTCTATGAAAAACCAGTGCAGCTAAATGTATGCATAGAATAGTACCAATGCTCGCGAAGATGGGCTCTGGGATTGAAGAGTTGGCATATTTCCATTGGATGAACTTAGGATGGGCTTAGGCAAGATAGCATGGAGCTGTGCAAAATCCTTTCTTGATAAGGCAGTGAAAGCTGCCACAAGGTCTTTGCTCACTACATCTACTGATCCATCCTCCATGATGGTATTGAATTCTGAATCCAGAACTTCTTCCAGGTAATAGGCAACCTCATGGGGCTCCAAGTTTGCTAAAACAGATGGGATAATTGTGATCAGTTTTGTTCAAATGCTTCAAAGTACCTGTGTGCTCAAATATAAAGGGGTGGCCAAGAGATACGGTTCAAGGTCCATTTGCAAAAGACAGAAAGGAAATGTGAAGAGCAAGAACCTCAACTCCTTCAAACAGACTTGGTGAACTTTGTCCCGTCAAGTAGCAGAGATGTGTGAAAAGCACTTGTGGTCACTTTGAAAATGGCTTTAAGAAACTGAGCATCAAGGTGTCTACATCCTTGTGGAATGATGCATTTTTTAAGTTATTGAGTAAACTAATAAAAGCCCTATCTCTTGACCACCCCTTACTGCCAAGTGCCAAGCGATAGTATCAAAGAGATTGATTCTATTTCTTGATAAAACTGAAACCAAACAGTAGTAGAATTACAAGTTGCAGATATTTTCTGACTCCCAAAAACTAGATAAAGACAAATATCCAAGTAGAAGCACATTTGAGCACCTAACATACCATTCTCATGAAAATAGGCATCAGTGGCACCAATAAGCCATTTGGCTTTTTCCTGGGTCTCTGGTCCTCCCAGTTGATGCTGGATTATCATCTGTAACACAAACATACATGTATGCGGGCATGAGGAACAAGGATGCAGCATGCAAGCACACATGCACACACACGTGCACGTGTGCACGCGTGCACACGTGCGCACACACACACATTTGGCAGTCATAAAGTCAGGTGTAACTATGTAACAGAAAAATTAAGCAACAAAGATTGCAAGAGAGGAGACTCATTTATTCTTCCTTGAATCCCCTACTAAGACTCACAAGAATCCTCATTAATTCAAGTCAAGAATTTTCAGCTGGTTGCAAAAGGAAACAGGACAAGGCAGAAATGAAACTTGCATTTCTTTTTTTACCATCAACTGCAAGAAGATTTTGAATGACAAATAAGTTTTTGTATTTTTCTGCTTTCTGAACTATCCAACCACCTTCCACTTGAGGCATGTGCACCTAGTCTCCTAGCACAAGGCTAACCTCCATATGGTCCCTGCATTGGACCCCAAGCAGAAGACATAATGTAAGAACTGCTGAGAACCAAAAATGTTAATCAAAATACCCCAAACCCTCCCTCATGTGTGATCAGTGCCTCATGTTGTCTTGCCTTAGCACAGGAAGAAACTGAAAACTGTCATGGGTTTCATAACCATCCTGTAAGATGATGTGATATCAGCACCAAAAAATGCTTAAGGCAACTTAAAATTACTTTTCCTGGTTTCACAACACCTTAATAGAAGCATAGACCTTTGGAATAGTTTCCGTTGCATCAAAAGGCAGCATCTTATTCTTGCTATTTTCATATGTCTCAGGGGAGAATGGAACAAAAAAAATTCAATTTTTTTAATTTTGGCCAGGAAAATGTATTTTGTCCCACTGTGCAATGGTGGATGCAAAACTACAGCCTATTGTCAAGTGCAACAATTAGAGGACTGAAAGAAAGTAATTACAGAAATAAAGGAGAGGTCAAAGGAACCAACTCAGCATATGGCAGTGTACAAATAAAGATTCATGGATCATATTCTTATTCTTCTTCCATCCTCAAAAAATTCCAGGAATTAATTCTTTTGTTTTGGCATGCTTTCCTACTCTTTGCTCCTTTCCCTCTATTTCACATCTTTGATTGACAGCTGTCTCTCTAGGTCTTACATCAATGAATCCTTTTTTAATAACTTATATGGAGTAGTTGTGTTTGTGTAAATGTTGTCTCTTTGAAACTCCATATTTATCTCCTTCAATCCCTTCTTCCTCAAAACAAAGGACTCACTTGAAATCCAGACCAAGCTCCAAGAATATCCCTTACTGCATCAAGAAAGGTGCAGGCCATTCTTAAACCATAGAACAAAGCTCAGGGTACACCTAGAAACTTCATTCAAGCATGATCAGTTCATTCCTACATAACCCATGACCTTTGACCTAGGAAAAAGAACCTTAAAATTCTGGATGATGAGTCACATGTAAGCCACATTTAGAAGCAAATTGGAATAGACCGATGGCATCTCATTCCAGCACTTTGAAAGGGTTTCTCACAAGAGTTTTTGATACTCCACCATGTATAACTTTTATTTAAGGATGATACTTCTTGTCTGTCCATGGAAAAGGCAACTTTTTAAGCCTAGTGAAAAAGTCATAGATGTAAAATAAAATATCAGTAAACATGGTAGATGGAAACCATACCAACTGGCATTAGGTCAACACTATGGTTAGCATTTAAAGGACATACTGTATTTAAGACTAAAGGATATATATATATATATATAGGTAAGGTAAGGTAAGGCAAAAAGGTTGGCTTAATTAGCGAATGCCCAAATGGGCGGTGAAAACCGCTCTCATTTGAGGCGTGCATATAGATTGAATTCAAGTAAAACAGTGACGCCTTCCCTAGCAATAGCCACCCAAAGCAACAGGCAGGCTATGACCGGCTCCTAGCCCAGAAGAAGAGGACATATAGCAAATAATCTATGGCAAAACAGCCTGCAGATATGGGGCAAGGCTAAAGGAAGTTAAAAAGAGAATGGACAGCGAAGGATCTCATCCTAGAAAATTATCAGGCAGCCTGCGTCATCAGGGGGTTGAGGTCGCAAGTCTGTCCAAACAAACCCTACCTAGAAAGTTTCTACTGCCAGGTACTACGGCCTATGGAATTAAATAGTTAGACTGTACCTAATGCCTCAGAGGCAATCATGGCTTAAGTCCGTCTGTCAGTGCCACAGTTAACGATCGATTGGCTCGATCAGCCTCGCGACTGAAATGCATGGTAGACTTGAGCCAATGAAGAAAAAGGAGCGAGAGCATGGCTCGGAATGGCTCTAGCCTATGAGAGAAACGAAGAATGGAGGGGAAGGCTAGCNCTCACTTGATTTTTAATTTTATCTTTTCTATCTAATAAACTTCTTACTGTGCAGCTTGATCGGCATGACTCTCTCAATAATATATATATAAACATAGGATGTTCATCCGCAGCAGACCCCTAGCCTAAGTGGACTGAAGCAACTGAAGAACTGTGAAGAAGCCACAAAAAAGAGAAAGAAAGCGAAATTAGCCTGAAGTGCCACCAAGCATTGCAGGAGTCTCATCAGGGGCACGACCCTGCCATCTGCTTGCGGTGCAGCTTGACCCTTTTCGACATCTCTGCACTAGGAATGAAAAAGATTAAGAAGAGGAACAGTTTCTGCCTGAACAGAGAGCAGATGAGGGTGTCCACAGCTTAAGTCTCTCTCACATTCACCACAAAATCACAAATCATTAGCTGATTAAGGTTCGCACCTATGCTACTCATTAGCAGCCAGTGTATTGGGTTCTACAAATGTGGAGATAGCGATGCTCAGGTAACCAACATCCCACTCAATGCTGCACAGTAAGAAGTTTATTAGATAGAAAAGATAAAATTAAAAATCAAGTGAGCTCTAGAATTACATCACCAACTCAGAAACTCAGTCTGCTCAAGCAATTCTTAACAAAGCATATAATTGATGTTCATTCCCATCAAACTTGGTCTGGTGTGAACCTGATACCCTATCAGACTAAGACAAAAACAAAGTTTTCACATCTGAATCTCAACTAGCTAGGAACATATATCTTATTTAAATGTTTAATTGTATTGATCTAAAATTTAATTTATTTAATTGTATTGTTTAATTTGTTTAATTGTATTGATCTTTCTTAATTAAAGTGGGAATGCAATAAAGACTGCTCATTTCTGAAAGGAAAGTAGAAATGCTAGCTTCTGAAAGATGCCTAGGTAAATTATCATTAAGATTATTCATTTTAAGATATACATGAACTGAGATAAACGTCTTGGTCATAACATTTATGCAACACACAAAACCAATCATCCTATGGCCAACTTTGTAGGATGTTATGGTCTGACTTGATTAAACCTTGTTCTTTTCAAGGAAAGGAGGTGTTTATCCTACAGACATTTAGCAACCTCACTTAGACCTATCGGACCAAGAGTCAAAGCATGGGATTATTAAATAGGCGTGGCCCAGTCCAGGAGAGGAATTGATGTGGCTCCATGGGGATCTTGGCCTAACCCTGTTTTTGGTTGACCATCTTTAAGCGGTATGTTCTTATTTTTAGTGATAAATGCACAACTGGCGTGAATCAAACCTTTCTTTTGAATTTACTTTGACTAAGAGACCATTGCACCAATAGTCAAATAAGATATTTAGTTAAGGTACAAAATTCTTTACATTCATATGAGCGGTAATAGCAACTAAAAGGAGATGCCTTTATAGTACTAAAGAAATTATAGAAATAAAGAGCTGAGTTGCGAGCTAGGAACAGCTATCCCGGAGAGTTCGTCCTTAGCTTAGGCGAATGATCACGAATCACACGGAGACGCCATATGGGACCTCCCACTTTGACGCCATGGTTGCGCCCACCTGCAGAGCATGCTGACTGGTAGAATCGCGTACGCTTCTATCGCGTTACTGTAGCGAAAAATGGCACCAGTACGGTTCCTTTCCGTCGTGGTGGAAACTGCATCGACAGTAGCGGCTCGTCAGGGTAGGCAGTGCCTAACTAGTTTAAAGTCAGTTCTCAAACTACACTGGTGGACAAAATTAACCCTGCTCTGGTACCATGAAAAAGTTACGTTGACAGTACCATGGGGTCAATTTGACCCCATGGTAAAAAAAGTACTATATTACCAGAATAAAAACACTGTTTATTACAATATTTTGTTTTTCTCCAAATAATATTATACAACAAACGTTTGTACTCAAATATCGACAAACAAACGAAAAAATACGTGAAAGGCGAGGTCAATAATCCTGATAGTTTAAAAAAAAACATGGGTCAAAGAGGAGTGGGATCACAGAGACCCCATGGTACCAGAGCAGGGTTAAGGTAACAATCACAAAAACCAGAATAACGTCTTTATTCTGTGAGTTATATCAATGAAAATTTGTACAGAGATACAATTTATAATTACCGATAAGTGTATTGAAAAAAAGGAGGAACTTTGGACTGGTAATAACGGTCATGATAATTACATCATGGAACGAAAAATTACATGTTCAGACAGACATGCTTAGAAGAAGACAATAGTCGCCGTCCTTTTATACGCTTCACTAATTACTAAATACGCACGTAGATCAATTTCGATAGGATATTCGGAATTTTCATGTAAAAGTACGTATTTTCACCTTTTAACTTACTATTGTAATTAAAATATTGACGAAAAACGGTGTTACCTTAATATTGTCCACCAGTGTATTATTTGCTACTTTATTCCTCGATTCTTCCCTAAATAGCTGGAAATCCTTTTTTACTCAAATCCCAACGAATTCATCCAGGAGAACGGACAAGAACCGTATTTCTGGAATGAGAGAGGGTAGGCTTGCCAAAGGTCTTTGGGCTTGCCTACGTTGCGTAGTCACTCCTTGCGCAGGAAGGTAAGGATGAGGATCGCTTGCGCATGCCCTCCGTTCAGAAGCACTTGCTTTTTGAAGCCTCGATTGTCGTCACACTTGATCGGACCTACTTTACAGTATTGTCATACAGACTGAATAAGGAACCATTCCGGACAGACTTCTACCAGTCACAGGGTCTCGGCTCCCCTTGCTTACGCCACTATGGTTGATGCTCTCTCCTGGAAGAGGCACAGTTTCTCAGTGGTATGTACAGTATTGTTAAGACCGACAGCGATTCGCATCCTTGGGGTGTCTCCCAATGGTATAAATTCATTCCTCGAAGGCTTAAATCTTCGTAACTTTCCTGTTAGATGCAGTTAATTTCCTTTATGGCTAGCTCAGATTGTTAGAAATAGATTTACAATTACAAAAATCCTAAACTTTTATGTCAAGCCCGTTGCCAAGAGAGAGGGGGGGCGAAAAATTCCCGGTATCCCTGTGGGTCAGTCCGACCCTGGATGCAGATCATATCCATGGCAGGGACAACCCGGCCAATCTATCTAGAGGGGAGACGTCACTAGAGTTCTACTCCTAGGAGATGAAAGGGAAAAAATGGACCAAATAAAATACTGTATGGTTTTCATCTTGGACTTTGAAATCACGAGAGTTAACGTTCAATTTGAAAAAAATTGAACTTAAACTCTCGTGAACGAATGATGGTGGTCGTTGACGCCTTCGATCCGTCATCCATAATCAATCTATTATACAACACAGTCTTCGGGTATCAACGCCTAGATTCCACATGCCCTTTACAGAAAGAGGATACAAGGTGGGTGGAATGAAATATGCAATTGGGGAATACTGAGAGATAATTCATCTTCAGTTGGAGTTGAAGTGATATCTTGGGGTTGCGATGAGGGAGTGGAGTATTTGGGGGGTGGGGGGGGGGGCGTTGCTCCCTCAATAATATAGTTGGGGGGGGGGGGGCACGTGCCCCTTTGCCCCCCTGGGTTCGGCGCCTATGAATAGGCCCAACTGTGAAACAACACATCAGGGGTTTCTAATAGGCCTACCTACGTTTTTAGCGAAATATCCGCATTAGCCTCGTTCGAGCACACGAAAAACCCAGCTTATCCGACATACTGGGGAATTATGGAGTGTTCAGGCACGAAAATATACCAAGGGGATGCCAAAGTCTTAATCCGCATTCATTCATCATTCCTCATCCCCATCCTGCTCGGCTTGCCATGCATCATAACGCTTTCCTTGCTCAGTACTTTCTTTTTTGGTTTTATCACAAACTTCGCGGTAACTCTTCTTTGAGAAGTTTCATTTTACTATGTTGACAACACCTCCTGGTGGCTGGCCGCGGACCCACCCAACCCCAAGAACTCCACTCCCTCATCGCAACCCCAAGATATCACTTCAACTCCAACTGAAGATGAATTATCTCTCAGTATTCCCCAATTGCATATTTCATTCCACCCACCTTGTATCCTCTTTCTGTAAAGGGCATGATGTACAAATAAATGGTCATTGAAAAAATTTTTTTTTTACTATGCACTGCTGCAGGAGACTTCTTCAATCCCTTTTCTTGCAGTCGAGCAGATATTATTTGCTACACTTGGACCTTACTTAGTGTCTCATCAAACATATCGCTAATTTACTCTTCATTCCAAATTGAAATTAAGTAGTGAGTGTCATCATTCCATACGCCCGCCATCACGAGAATGAGATGCACTTGCTCACTCCAAAAAAAATCGAATTCATTTCCTACTTTAAAAATAAAATAAATAAAAAATAAATAAATGTATTGCTGCTTAACAAAAGAACTTATCCATGAGGTCGGAGAGAGTCGACAGAAGAACGATTAAACAAGGTACTACAAGTGGGACCTCATCAGATAGGGCAAAGGAGTTGGAATGACAGGTCACGGTTGTCAGGTCAAGTCGAGCTCAGGTGACCCCCCTCCCCCCCCCGGTTTTGCTATTTGTTTTGAATGTATCTCTTCCTTGTCTAACAGGTGGAGCAACATCGTTTCCATGCATTCCTTCTTGCGATACAACAAGATCATTCCTCCTTACTTTTCCCCTTAATTGTTGCATTGCAATGATAACCCACACAGCACAGTGATATCCCAGGGATGTCCCTAACTGGACGACTTGTCCCCTGGTCTTTATAGGATATCCTGAAGACATCTTCTTTTGGACGGTTTCGGAGATGTCTTCGGGATATCAAAGAGACGTCTTTTAAACATCTTCAGTCGATATCTTAGAGATACCCCTTTCGGGATATCTTTAAGACATCCTTAGTCGAATGCTTCTGGATATTATGTTGAAGACACCTTCAGTCGAACGCTTTTCGATGTCTTGAGGAAGATGTCTTAGGGATGTCTTTAGGCATCTTCTCTTTCTCTTCGTCGCCTTTGTTTTCTCATCTCTTTGTCGCCTTCAGTCAGGTGCATAGCTTCGACGGTAGATGTCTCTCGTGAGCCCCGATCTGCAACTTCAAAACTTTTCTATCAAATTTATCAACTTGATTTGTCCTGAGGATAAGTAAGGATTTTTGTACCGTACATCAGGAAAACTGCCACCAGGGAAAGTGAAAAAATTGCTGTCCAATTTTTAATTTATTCCGCTATGTTCTATTTAATGATGAGTGATCGGCATATCTGGATACAACTATCTTACTTGGAGGCCAGAGCCCATATTTTACAAAAGGCGCAAAGCTAAATCATCTCGCCCATGACCCTATGTTCAAAGAAACTAAATTTCATTCCTTGGAGATGTGTTTTCTATGGGGCCCCTTTAAGAACAGGATTTTCTTCCCCGTAATCATCGCTCTTCAATCGGTCAAGAACTTTAGATTAGGAGTTCCTGGATCAAATAGAGACATCTTCGGAAGTAATGGGTTCTTCTGTGTGGTAGGAAATGAACCCATTGCGGATAGGAAGGCACCTGCAAGTACTGTACTACCTGCGACTCCTCACTTGTCCCAAGGGGATATCTCTGGGATGTGCTAAGTGGCTGATGTACGCAATTGAGTCCATTCTTCTATTATTTCCCCCATTTGAGGGGAAATTCTCCCTGTCTTGAGTTTCCAACGGCCCCAATTTTTTTTTTTACAAGTACGAAGTGGACTCAATTGCGTACATCAGCCAATTACATACTATTACAAGCATTTAAAGGAAAGGCTGCAGAAACGTCGCAATTACGACGTTTGCCGCTTGGAGGGCTATAGAGTGCTGTTTCGAACAACTCTACCATTCACCTTCTAGTCCAGATCTGACCTCCAGTGACCTATGACAATTACCTATTACTTATTTCGTTATCTGAAATCCCATCTGCAAGGAATGCGATTTACAGACGAAGTCAAGGCGCGAAGTTCAGGAGTCGCTGGGGTAGCAACCAGAAAACCTTTATTAGCAAGGCATTACCATTGAAAGACAAGTGGAATCAATGTATTGAAGTTTGTGGACGTTATATTGAAAAATAAATTATATATTATTTCAATCCTGTGTCGATTTCTATGCGAGTTGCAAAACGTTTTGAACGCCCCACATATGTACCACCAACCCATGGGTTGCACCTTCTGTACTTACTATCAGCACGTTAACTTCAGTGCCGAGTAAAGAACTTTTATCGTTATTATTATCTTTAAAAGGTGAGGGTATGTCGAACGCTCGACTTTGACACGGGATGTCATAATGGGCAAGAATGGCTCGTGAAGTCTTTGCCAAAACCTTGAATCTCGAACGCAGCCTGATCCACAGGCCCCGCATCGATGACTCCTTTGTCACCTTTCTCTAGATTTGGCACTTCCAAGATCTGTGATGGCAAGGGTTCTATCCCCAAAGGTGACATTCAGGCCCAATAGTGTTACCTGTTAGGGGTAGCTAATAAAATTGCGAAGCTCAACAGTGGAAGAATAGTGTATGCACTGGGACACATTCATCCTCGAGATACGAACGGCCCATGAACAAACGTGCCACTGGGCAGAACGAAAAACGGAAGTGGGACCGCAATTTTATGAATGAAACTACACGGAGCGAGATAAATATATTTGGTGTGAAAAATGCAACGAATGGAATTTGCGGTAAAAGATGACGTCAGGATGGGCATAGCTAGGGAACACCGAATGTCATGTGTTCCTGCATCACCCGCGGGATAGGCGTATTCATCAGCCTTCAATACACAAGTTGAAGATACAGTAGCTTAGAGATTCTTAGAAATACATCAGCTCTCGCTATTTTAATTAGGCCTAGTATCCTTACTAACGTCATGACCAATAGCGTTGTTCTGCAGGTGAGCTTGGTCCACTTTTGGAGTGATGCATAGGCCTAGGCATATCCTAGGCTTAGGCCCCTGTAGATACCAATAAATTTAGAAAGGGCTACTTTGCAAAAATGGTCATTGAAAATTGTTTAACGTTATTGTAACAAGTAGTGGAACAAATAGTGTAGTCCATTGGGATGTAGTATAGTCATGTAGTGTAATGTAGTCATTCAGAAAAAGTTTCAAGTTCAGCCAGTTACCCCAGTCACTGCCCTTGTTAATAAGAATGAGATGGAATAGCATAACCAGCCCACCATGGATGGACAGGCAACTTGAAGTTACACTTTCTGCAAAAAGAAGCAGCCAGGATAGCAAAATGTACTGGTAGACCAAGCTCAAGCAAGCTTGATATTGTTTTTGTTATGTAAATATAAATATGTGAGCAATATCTTTGAGCTGAGTGTAGATGATATATGTTCATAGAAAGTGCACAACAATTAATTTTACGTGTTGCACCTTGTGTCATTTCTGAACTTAATTATGTCACCTTGCAGACCCAATGATGTGTGTATTCAATGGACCAGTATTTTTTAGAAATGTTTACCTCCCCATGAGCTGAAACCAAAATATAAAACTTATTCTCCAGATTGCAGTGAGCATTTTGAGTATTTTTTAACATTGGGTATGCATAGAGAATCCTTGATGTTGCTCTTTGCTGGGAGCATGCACGTCTAGTGTACTCAATGGATGGTAGTGAATGTGTTCAGGGTTATTTAAGTTAAGAGTAGATATTGAAGGCAATCCAAGTTCCTTGGATGGCAGAAGTTTGGCAGAATGTACCTATTTGGAGCTAGGTCTGTAGGCTTCACATTGTGAAGATCTCCTGCTCATTATCTGGATAGGCTTAAGCCTCAGTCTATGGCTCTGGACAGCAACACTTGCTCTATCTTTACCAGACTCCTAGCCAATCAATGTTGCCTACCATTTTGCATTTTATCATGACCAATTCCCCTCTTTTATCATCCTTAAGCTCTAAAAAAGTTAGCTAAGCCCTGGAAGGTCTTCATGGGTGAGGACCTCATCAGGCTTTATGTAAGACATCTCACATCTGTGAAGAGAATGTTGAATGTGGAGGGAGTGTGCACCTTAGATGGTGAAGTGATCTGCTTCATGTCAAAAGCTGCCTTTTGTATCTTCCTAGATTGGACAAAAGATTTTGATGAAGTTTTGGGCTATGTTATGTACAGTAGACATCAATGGCCTCCTTTTTAAATGGATTAAGAACTTTCTTAGTTGCTCACAGATGCCTGTCTTAAATGGTAGTGTTTCCAATTGGATATTTTTTCTTCCATCTGGAGTCCCCTAGGAATCTGTACTTGCTTCTCTGCTCTTTATTGTCCTAGTCCTTAGTTTGCCCAAAATGGTCTCCAGCTTCATTTTATTTGCTTGTGACATCGTTTATTGTCACATTAAGACCCAGGCAGATTGTTTACTTTTGCAAAATGATCTGCTCAGGGTTCTATTGCTATGGTGTTGTAAAAACTCTATGCCATTGAATACTTGGAAATGTCATAAAGTCAGGTTTTTATTGATGCAAGTAGCCTAATGCTTCAGGTACCACCAGAATGATCATCAAGTGGTATTTTGAGTCAAAATCAGTGGCAGAAGCACAAAAGAAGTTCAAACATCTTTACAAGACATCCCATTCATATATATATGAATTCCTGTTTTTACTTCGGTGTACATTGTCTTTTCTGATCTTGAATGGACAGATCATTGTGATATGTTAGTGTCTAAATGCAGAGAACTCTTGTTCCACATCAACTGAAAATTTGTAAACTTATTTCATGATTTTACTTGAGTTATTTAAGTAGACCAATTTGGTCTCTTGTCCCTCAACTTCTCCACTATGAAATGTCAGCTTGGCTTCCATGCTCTGCATATTTCACTGTGAGATTGTCAACTGTATTGCAATTATGATATTCCTTAGATTTCCAGTTGACATGCCTTTCTGTGAATGTCTGGAATTGTCGTCTTGTAGGTATGCCTAAAAATGTTAGCATTGCTCGTTATTTGCTCTTTTGGAGCAATGGCCTCATTTGCTCCAATTTAGTAAAAATTTCCTTCTGAAAATCCATTCACTCTACTTCAAGGTTGTCCCAAAGTTTATTTCCCTTCCTTGAGGGCTTTCACTTTCCATCAAACTACTTTTCTTAAGTTGCCTACCCTCTGGAACCATATCCTTCTCTTTGTTCTCAGTAGTCTATGTTTTGAAAGAACTCTCAAAGATACCAAACTTTGGTTAAATTCCAATCATGTCTGATTGCATTCCTTTGCCCTTCCACTCCTGTTAATAAAAATGTTTAAATAACTATTTCTTTGCTCTTACTCTAGGTGGATGTGCCGCAATTTAACATCTTTATCTATTTTTAGCATCTTTGCCTTGTGCAAATGCAGTTCCTTTTTTTTCCCCGGATTTGTACTTAGTATGGAAGTGGTCCCTACTTAGAATCAACCATTATTTGTCGTTTAACACCACTAAAAAAAAAAGCGAAGTGGTGAAGAGGTTACAGATGGGATGAAGCATTCCATCTTTCCTTGATTCCCCTATTGAAACTCCTACCTGATTTGTCTTGTATTATATCTGAAATCAAGATAAACTAAGAGACCATCCAACCTGAAGGAAATCGTCATAATAAGTATGCAGAATTTTGAGCATTGAATGAGGAAAGAGAGGGCAATATTCACTCAAGCTTGGGGAGAGCCCTCAGTTTTTTCTTGGAATGGTGTATTATTTAAAATTAAAGGTGTCAACTGTTGGGGGAGGATGATGTTTCTGTAAATGCATGCATTTAAATTAACCTTTACCTGATGCTAATTTTTTTTAGGTTTTATGTAATTGAGTGGGTAAAGAATGCACAACATTAAGGTAGAATGCATTATTTAATGTAAGCAATAGATTTCTGGTCTTATCAAGTCGAGGTTCATTATTCCTGAAGTAGGTCACAGAACCACTCAATCATGTGTAACAACTATATGCTTGCATATGAAATTGAATCTTAAAAGGAGGCCCACCTTCACTTGGTACTACACTTGTCTAGAGTCATGTGTCTATTCCTTGTCAGCACAAAAATTCCCACCACTGGAGTTGGAGATGTCTTCCACAAAGTGAGTTGAAGCCAAAGTTGCATCGTATTACCAAGGAACAGCAGGATTAAAAAATGTGAAGCTTAGTGGATTTAAGCCATATTTGTTTCCACCAATTAACCATAAAATTTAGAGTAGATTCTACATTGATGTTAAGTGAGGTTAAGTGAGAATGGTACAAAATTGTTGAAATGAAAGAGTGATTTTTCTGGTAATGGCAGCAATCGAGATGGACAGGCCTGAAAGTGATAAGTAGGCCTAATATTCTGAAAATTAGGAAGAGAGGAGATTACAACCAATGATAGATACATAAATTTTCATACTTTTGTGTATGATTCTGTATGTTATGTGTGATGGGCGAATGGCATCATGCCTGATATGTGGTGAATATGCATAGACAAGTCTTATAGTTGTAAGTAAAACATAGCATGAGGTCAGTGGCGTATTTTGGCTGAAGAGTCAGGGGGGACAGGGCAGCAGAGTGGAGGCACCAAGCCCTGTCCCAGGGATGCCAGG
>CAJPEV010002020.1:0-19320 GCA_905338385.1 Darwinula stevensoni
ATTATTCGTTTTTGTATTAATGTAGTTTTTTTTTTGTTTCTTCGAAGAAGCAGTAACCTACAATGTGCATAGCGGTCAATAAGTCGAAACTTTGAGCGTGAAATTGTGGATGCTTGGTTTCAGCCGTTTATACTTTTACATAGCGATAACTGTTAATAAAGGGCACGAAGTGACGCAAGTGAAGATGAAAAATTCTTTTTAATTCCAATTACGTTGTTTTAAGAACAATCTGCTCACAGGAGAGGTTGAAAGTGTCCAACATTGGCATCTATCTATGCTATTGGACACCTTTCTTAGGGTCTCATGGGAGATGTTATCAATTGCAATTCGGATTTTGTGACTCAGGCCTTTTAAAGTGCTGGGGTCGGTAGAGTACACTTGGTCTTTGAGATGACCCCATAGAAAAACTACTGGAGTCATATCCGGTGAACGTGAAGGAAATAGACGCCTACTGATTCAAAAAAACGACTTAAATTATTCATCGCGACATTTTCAGCGTTTCTCATAGCATTGTGACGCGAAGAGCTGAGGGTTCGATGTACGCAAGAGGACGAAAGTAAGCAAGGGAATCGAACCGGTCAGGGGTGCTGCTCTTACACTCTTAGCATAACTTAAACAAATTATTTCAATGAGCGCAACATTTTCCCAATCAACTTTCATTTTGTCAGTTTGGTTCGAGGAAGGAATAGAGATGGCAAAAGTTTTCTTAAAGTAGGTCTGTTACCTAAACCCGGGTAGGCCTGGAGATCTTTATGGAGGACGCATCTTTGCGCACCGTCGTACATGTGCAACGCCAGGCATATTTGGGTTGCAGAGAGCAATGGCATGGGGGTCCACTGCTGGGTGGATGGAAGAGGCCTACATTTCTTTGGCTTTGATCTGAAGGCATCGCGGAATCCAGAATAGAAACCGCACGATGAAGTTTCTCTGAGTCCCCCTTGAAGTGGCTTTTAAGATGATGTGGGGTTCTTGGGTGAAGATGGCAACATCCCACAGAGAATTACCGATCCTCTGCTACATTCTCTCTCTGTACTGAAACGTGCAGACATGCAATGCAACGTCTGGAGAGGTCGTGCGTGGAAAGTAGGAGAAAAAAAAGAGAAAAAAAAGTAGTAGAAAAGCTGATAGCAATTCGAAATTACTCTGCAGGGATTCCCTTCACGAGAGACAAGAGCGATGGCGAACCTGTCGATCCTCCGCGGAGAGAGAAAAGAAGCCCCGGATATCGGACTCGTCCACGAGATCTTCGAAGCCCGGGCGAAGGGGACGGGAAAAAAAGAGGCCCTGAGATTCCGCTGGCGAAGCATGGATTTCACAGAGTTGAACGAGACGTGCAACAAGCTGGCCCGGCTCCTGAGGGCGAGGATGTCGGGAAGCGAGGGAGATCCCGTGGTCGCCGTCTGCATGGAGCCTTCCCTCGTCCTCGTGGTTTCGCTCATTTCCATTCTGAAAACCGGCTCCGCCTATCTACCCTTGGATCCGGAATTCCCAGCCGAGAGAATCGACCACATCCTTCGAGACGCCAACCCGATGTTCGTCCTAAAATCGGGGGAATCCAAAGGCCTCGAAGAAGGAAGGGGCTCTCACCTTCTCTACGACGTCGAGGTCCTTCTCCGAGAGAGCCGAGACTTGAGCCCGGAAGACTTGGGTGAAGATTAATGTTCGTCCTGAAATCGGGGGAATCCAAAGGCCTCGAAGCAGGAAAGAGTTCTCACTTGGTCTATGACATCGAGATCCTTCTCCAAGAGAGCCAGGACTTGAGCCCGGAAGACTTGGGTGAAGATTCACTGATCCCGATAAAAAGAGCAGAAGATCGCCTGGCGGCCATCTTATACACGTCAGGAAGCACCGGAACTCCAAAGGGAGTCCGGCTTCCCCACCGAGTTCTCCTCAACCGACTGCTGTGGCAATGGGATACTTTCCCGTACGGAGACGACGAGGTGTGCTGCTTCAAGACGGCCGTGACCTTCGTGGATTCCATCTCTGAGATCTTCGGGTCTCTGTGCGACGGGAAAACCCTCCTGATCGTGCCGAGGGGAGTCACTCGATACCCGGAAGAATTCCTCGCAGAGGTCCGACAGTATGAGGTCCGTCGCCTCGTCTTGGTTCCGACCCTCCTGCGGTCCATCCTCCTCTATGCCCGGTCGACGAAGGCTTCGGATTCGGTGGGGAGCCTGAGACTCTGGGTCTGCAGCGGGGAGACCCTCACCCAGAAAGCAGTGATCGACTTCTTCGACCTTTTCCCCGACGGACACACCCTCTGCAATTTCTACGGGAGCACGGAGGTGATGGGTGACGTCACCTATGAGGTGTTCCGCTCCCGACAGGAGGCTTTGGTCAAGACTCACACGGGGAAGGTCTCAATCGGACGCCCGATATACAACACTATTCTCTACGTCTTGGACGGGGACATGAGACCAGTTGTGAAGGGAGAGATAGGAGAAATCTTTCTGGCGGGGAATAATTTAGCCAGTCTCTACGTTCGAGTCGGTTCTGCGGGAAAATTCCTCGCTAATCCTGACCTCACGGAAGGAAAGGGTGAGCTTCCAAAAATGCAAACGGGTCTGTGGACCGGTACACATCATCGGGAAATTCCTATCATGACAGACTACGGGATGCTCTATCGAACGGGAGACTATGGGCGAATCGTGGACGGGCGAGTGATTTTCGAAGGAAGGACGGACTCCCAGGTGAAGGTGAGAGGCCATCGAGTAGACCTGTCCGAGATCGAGGCTGCTCTTGCCAAGCTGGGCCTCGCCGTCTCCAAAGCCACCGTCCTCTGCTACCATCCCGGAGATCTCGATCAGGTGACGACGGATGAGTCCTCTTGCATGTTGGGTCTCGCTCGGTAGAGTGGGGCCGCGGACTTTAGGACGGTTTCATTTGTGTTGTTGATGGGGATAGGACATCATTGCCTTCTACGTGGGTACGGTCGCGACAGAAGAGGTCCAAGATCGATTGAAGTCTTTGCTGGTGGATTACATGAGCCGGAGACTTAAGGGCGGTCTCATTTGTTTTGTTGATGCGGACAGGACATCGTTGCCTTCTACGTGGGTACGGTCGCGACAGAAGAGGTCCAAGATCGATTGAAGTCTTTGCTGGTGGATTACATGATGCCCCAGGTCGTAAGGGTCCCTGGTATTTCTCTTCTTCCAAATGGGAAGATCGATCGGCAGGCTCTCCTTCGTACCTTTCAAGCTTACCGTTCCCGTAAGTTAGAATAAGAAACTTCATCTTTTAATTTTCGTCTGTTCGATTGCAACTTGATGCTGCCGTAGGTTCCGTGGTGCCTCTAGGCGACGACTTCCTGGAGAAGCTCCCGGAAGAGAAAAGAGATGCCGCTGCTTCTCTCATTCGCGTCTTGTTTGACGTTCTCGGATTTAGTCTGAAGAAGGAACAACTGAATCTGCAGTCGAATTTCTTTGACATCGGCGGGAATTCCTTGAACGCATTGCTGGTTGTCATCCGCCTGACCGACCTCGGATTCCCCATCGGTCGGTCCACATCTTCTGTTCATTCGGTACGTCTGGAACAAAGCCTTATTTTCACCAGCTGCAGGCATTGGAGAGTTCCTGAAGGCGCCTCATCTGGGAAAAGTGCTGGACAGGATGTGCTTGAGAGGTGATGGGGAAGCAAGGGAATCTTCGACAGGAAGTCCTTCCTTCCTTATCCAGCCTCTGACGGGAGAAGACCGAGAAGAATTCATCAAGTAAGGACACTCCTGCAACACGGGAACACACACGGGAACACGCCGATCGTAGCTCATCAGCTTTCGGGGAAGGGGGGACGGAGTGGGCGGATGAACGAATTCAGAACTTCACTACTAAGCTCAGTTGCTATGGTTTATTTATAACTCTTCCATGTTCACAATTTACTGATTGGATAGGGTGAAACTCTTTTCATTATTTCATATATCCAGAAAAGAAGGGGGAAAAGGATTTCGTTTTCACGAATTTTCTAATAAAGCACATTTTTTGAACATGCATTTTTCAGAGTGTTGTCACGGGCCTTCGCCACGAAGGAGCAATGGATCGGATGTACCGAAAAAGATTTTAACGTCTTGCTGAACAGCATGTGGCCCTCAGCCCTGGAGAACGACCTAAGGTAAGCGAGGGAAACGGGACCTCTCGGGAAACACAATCCCCGATGGATGCCAGTTGTGTTGTCCGTCTGCCGGGAGCCGAGGAGGTTCGTGGAAAGTCTTAAGGAGGAATGAAGGAAGAATCCAGTCTCGAATTTCCTTGTATTAGTAAGCTTCCACTCCCGAAGAGGGATCAGGTTGAAGGAAGAGATGTAGTATTGTGAAACCCATTTTTCAATGGCATTACCTTTCTTCAACCCCAACCTCAACCCAGGGCTGCCCAGAAAGGGGGTGGGTGGGGCAAAGGGGCCAATTTGACCCGGGCCCCGCGTATCAAGGGGTCCCAAGGGGAGCCTCCAAAGGGCCCCAAGTGGTCTCCAGTTTAGTTTTTCCCCAGCCACTGGAAACTTCTGGGTGGCCCTGTCTCAACGAATCTCACCTCACAACACTTCAAACCGCCTCCTTTACGGAACGCCCGAACGTTAGGTCTTGGCGTAAGCTAGGCGTAACCTCTACGAAACATACATGATAAAACAACGTGACCGCCATTCTGCTAATTTACGGTTGTCCGAATGAGATATCTCCACATCCCAAAAAATCGATCGGCCACTGTTAGCCACCGTTTCAGTTTCAGCTCATCTCATGAACTCGACACAAAGTTATATTATCCTTTAAAAAACAGAAGATCCAGGCACTGATACTAAAGTCGAAGAAGCCGTGAATCTGGAAAAACTAAGGCACACTACCCGGCAACACTGGAGGACGGGACTAAAGCCATCACGCCACGCCTAAATTAACGACATCTAATTTCATTTTATGGCGAAATGGTGCACTGGAAGAAACAAAAAGGACACTTTTTGCTGCCTAAGGGTCAATATCTTTCGTTTCATTGGTCTCCCCCCAAAAACTTCCCCCAGGAGTGGCTACCCAGGAGGGAGAGAAGACCGGAACGACATTCACATTTCTGAATAGCGAGATTCAGTGATATCCACGACCTCAGGGAGATGGAACTTCGAATTTGCTGGAGTGATTCTATGTTGAGAGAATGAAGTATACGATATTTCGCTCCTGTTGATGTTCTCAGAAAGTAAAACGAGACGATTGAAATTTGTCTTTGGAAGGGGTTGAAAAAAGGTAATAGGCGCCACTGAGCCTTTTGATACCTTGTCCCAACTTAGACTCGGACACTTCATTAGGAGCATGTTACATGAGAGCACTTGATCTGGCTCAATTCCTCCATCTCCATCTTTCTCTACGATCAGCTTCTCGGTCCGAAGACACGATGGGAGATTGATCGCGGTAGCCTTCAATATGGACTTCTCCGAAGAGCCCGATATGGACCCACCCGAGGCCCTGCTACCCGTCTTGACCATGCTCCACTCGGTGGAAAATCCGCAAAAGTTCGTACTCGCCTCATTTGCCGATTCGAGAGTCTCCCTCTCGATCGTCGTCATGGGTTGGAACGAATCATTTAGGAGCCTTCACGTGCCTCGGGGAAAAAACGAAGTCCTCTATAGCTTCATGATGGCCACGGACGAAAGTGTGTCGAAGCAGGAAAACGTCCTCGTCATGCAAATCATGGAGGAAGAAATCATTCGCCTTGCCAAAAGGAAGGGATATTCCGCCATTCTCGCCACCAACACCAACGCCCTCGCTCAGGTACTTCGACCCTCATCTCTCACACGAAATCCTTAGTATTTTGATCGAGAATCAATGACGAACGATTCACTTTTCATTCAGCAATTGGCGTCCGTGCTGGGCTACGAATTGCTCCAGGACTTCCAAGTGAATCAGTTCGTTATGCCGGACGGCTCCACACCTTTTTCCCGAGTTCCGGATGAGCAGAGGGCCATATGCGTCTTGAAACACATCTGAAACAAGAGACTCATCCTGCCTACAGTTTTCTATACATATTGCATATTGCTTATTTTTAGTTTCCTTTCTCATTTCTCATTTTTGGTTTCAATCTCATGAAGGAAGGTAAACACGTAGGTCTTGCCTCTCCTATAAGCGAGGGAGAGCGCCCTTTGTGGAGTATTCCAATTAAGGAAATGCTAAGACTGTTGCTTCGATAAGGCTGCTAATCAATAGTGAACAAAACAAGTAGAAATATATACTAAAGGACATGACTATGCCCAGGAATCAGATTCCCTAACCCTGCATCATAAGGACGAAGGTTGAGCATCAACTCGTTACCTGTCACGTCTTGCTACACACTGATGAACGCCGTCGTGCTTTGTTCTCAAGGACATAATTTCACGGAAATGGTCTGTTTCGCCCGGTTGAATCAAAATATAATATGATGTAATGAAAAATTATTGAAAATGACAGAAAAATAAAACCTCGAGAAAAGAAGTTCACGCTCCACTTAAAAACTCGACAGTTAAAGGGCTTATGACGGGACTTCCGGAGGAAAAATTTATTTGAGTCCCTGATGAAAGCTCCACCTTTGGCATTCTCTCTCTCCCACTCTCTCCTCTCCTCTCCTTTTCTTACTTTCTCCTCATCTCTCCCTCTCACTCCCTTTCCCTTTTTTCTTCTCGTTTCATGCATAAATGCCTACTCACATTGGCTGCCTCGTCCTTTCGGCTGGAAAAAACCAGACAATGATGGACTTTCTTCGGAAGGAAAGGAGGGAGAGAAGAGGCGTCTTAGTGTCCGCCATCACTGATGACGAGATAGCATAAAACTCCTTCATGAAAATAACGGAAAATGATTTTAAAATAATGGGAAATAATGGAAAATAATGGAATTCAAGCAGCAGTATTCCCTGCTCTTTCATAAATTCCTCACAGTTTCCTCTAGAGCCATCGATGGAAGTTGTCTTCCCGGTCGGAGAAATCCTTTCCTGCCCAGGGGGGAATTCTATCATTTTCTTGATCGCCATATATTTCTCAATTTCCCTCTGAGCAATGCGATCAGCTGGTATTTGCTCAGCTCAGCCCAGCTGAACCTCGGCCGTCCATTCAAATGTACGGCCGAGGTCGATCAATTTACCTTACCAAAGCCTAAGATTTTGATCGAACAACTGCACCAAGCCAGGAGAGATCCTGGAGAGACAAGCAAGCTGGACGAGTTTGCTTCTTCGTCCCGCTCGCTGAGACGTCGACGAGGCTTCGACGGGTTTCAATGCGCTTCGTGCGGCCATTGAATTCTCGCTGAACTTGTACGATAATTATGAACTGCTGGAACAAGGACACTTTTTTTAAGAGGCGTGAAGCGAGTTCAGAGACACGTTGCGGACGACATATGATACATATATGCCAATTTCGGAATGGCGATTTTGTAAGATGATGCATTATAATTTGAACGGCTGTTCAAAGGAAAGCATATAATTGCCATACTTTGCCTTTTTACCCCCAATCTCAACGCATTTTGAGTTAAGATATTGTTAAGATATTGAGGTAACATATCGACAAAAGCTCTTCCTTTTCGCTTTTTTTCGCTTGGAACTTCGGGCGTGATCATGCGAATTCAATGTCGATCGTTTCATTCATCCATAACTGAGCAATTCCCATCAGTACAGACAGCTGACGACATTCTCGTCTGACAGCACCGTCAATAGATATATAGCCGTGAAAGTCACATTTCATACTGTATTCATCCTACAAAAGAAGGCGGGACAAATGGTACTTAGTACCAACGCAGGTACAGGTATGCCATTCTGGCTCTGGAATTATCTCCTACCACCCTATTTGAAACAACCCTAAAAAATAATGAAAATCTGTCATCGGTACGTCGTAGTGAATATTCCCGGACAACTCGACAATGTCCTCGCTGGTTTCCCCGTCCATCTACATCAGTCATCCTCTAGGGCGGGAGGGCAACTGGAAAGTTTATTCATTTGTCGACTGGCACCGTAGAAGAAGACTGGCTGAAGACTGCACATAGGCAGTGAGTGGAGTCGGATATGAAAACTGCGGACGGACTCAACGAAAAAGAGAAAAAAAGGAAACAGATCGACGGCAATATCTGCCATTTCCCCATGGGTCCATAAGGGAATGACATAACGATGATGTACATTCCCATAAGGGAATTACATAACGATGATGTACATTCCCATAAGGGAATTACATAACGATGATGTACATTCCCATAAGGGAATTACATATCAATAATATTGACTTCACTTGCGGTTCACACTGAGTGCAGCGAGAAACATCCGAAAGAGGTAAGAGAGTTCGATTCAAAGGGCGCATTTCAACGGTAATAACTCCAAACGCAGCGGTAATACGTTCCTTCAGTTCGGGAATTTCCCTCGGTTTGGTCGCGTAGACTTTCGACTTGACATAGCCCCACATGAAGTCGTACGACGTTAAGTCTTGAGAATGGGTCGGCCAGGGCATTGTTGGTGATCCACGACCCATCCAATCCACTCGATCGACTGATGATTGAGATCGAGTTTTGGGGCCTTTCACATGGCGTGGTTTTCGTCTCGTTAGACTGGGAGGAAAGGGAGTAGGAATGCGTTGCAGAGGACCTCGTTTTTGCTAGTTTCGCTAGTTTTGCTAGACTAGTTGCTCTAGTTCTTTCAGTTTCTGTCGAGGTGCTCGAGATCTGGGAGAAATGATTCCTCCTATTTTGCCTTGTTTTTGGTGAGCATTTGCGCGATCGATGCAGTTCGATCGCGCAAATGAACTAAATGAACCCTATCAGCAGGAATAAGGTTTAAGAACGTTTCCCTTCGAAATGCCTCTCTCGGCTTGCGATACAATTCTCCCCACGTTTGTATAGAGCTTGGAACACTGGTCGTCAGCCACCTTCACCGCATCGGTCGCAGCTGATCGGACAGTGGTCCACGAGTACCATACCAGCCAGCTGATCGGACAGTGGTCCACGAGTACCATGCCAGCCAGCTGATCGGACAGTGGTCCACGAGTACCATGCCAGCCAGCTGATCGGACAGTGGTCCACGAGTACCATGCCAGCCAGCTGATCGGACAGTGGTCCACGAGTACCATGCCAGCAAAATGGAATTTCCAACCAATCCTTGACATTGTTCCCACATCCTCCGCATTCACCCGGACCTCGCAACTCGTGACTTCACGCTGTTTCCAAGATGAAATTCCTTCTGAGAGATCGCAGCTTCGACGACCCAAGCGCCATTCAATCAGCTGCCACCCATGCGTTGTAGGCGTTTGCCCAGAATGGCTTAAAACCAGTGTTTCAGACTCTTTCCAAACGTTACGAGATGTGTATCTCAAGCCAAGGGAGCTAGTCTGAAGGGCATCGCTCAAACCTAACTCGCGTATCTAGTTTCCACGTACGAAGGCCAATCCTGGAACTTTTTGATGGATCCTCGTATGCCCTATACATTTTCTCTCAGGAAATGGAGACAGGAGAACCACCCCAGTCTGCACATCTACGTTGATACAACGTCGTAACGGCATTAAAGTCCCAACATCCACAATGTTAAGTCAAAGTTGAAGAACGCTGATAGAAAAATTGAATGAACGTTGAAAAGTGTCAATTTCTCAACATGCACCGCATGGCACATGCAGATGAACTCGCTTTTTCGCCATTTCATTGCTGAAGTATTCCATGAATCATCAGCGCCACCCCGACTCACTCACTCCAAGGGATTTTGGCGAGATCAGAAGAAGAAATTTTAGTCTGGTCTTGGGGAAGGATATATACAGAGATGCGACAGCTGTCAATCGCTCCGTGAATCCTTCTTGGGGTAGCTTACTTAGCTTTACCCTTACTTGCTTACTGATACTCTACGTGTTGCATAAAGGGGTCTCATGGAGTCAGATCAACACGCGAACTTTGTTCTCTCCGTTCCCCAGGCCAGAATTACCGAGGATCTCATTGGGTTGTTCTGCTTCTTTCATCGAATGGATCCAGGAATTCGAATACCTTCCCCGGTGTTGCTTTTGGAGAAAATATTAAGTACCGTTCCGAAAGTACTGGGGACGCGTGCCAGTTGCATATATGAGATAACTCCCTGTCGTAGCGATTTGGCGCCATCTCGCATCGGGATCAGGAAACCATCTTTGTTCGAATGTTTCGCCAGATGTCTCGCCCGACATATGTTGATGTAATGTTGACTATGCATTGAATCTTGAGCATAAACACCCTCTCATCATCGTCAACATATGATCAACGTTGAGTCGACGATGTCGTGCAGACTGGGATGGTTTATTTTCCAACCCAACTTCGATCATTCTTCCAGCTTGCCTCAATAAGTTGACTAATGGCGAAGGAGGTGTTGTGTATGGAATTATCGTATAATGATACGGAATGAGAAGGACCTCAAGAGTTTTGTTTCCGTGAGGGCGTGAGGGAGGTACCTGTTCTGAAATGCCCTGGTTGAAATACCTCATCGCTTTCTCTGGAATTCATGTGTTTTAACATTTGGCTTTCAAGGTCCTTGGTAAAATACGTAAATTACACAATGTATCAGAGATTAGCGATTGCTCTGGACGCTGAGGCGTGAACTGCGTCGTGCGCATAAACTCAGGGAAATTGGTAAATCGAAATGATAGACTTGGGTCAACTTTCGCATTTCGACCTTTTTTCGAGAGGAAAAGGCATCAACATGGAGTTCCGATTCATATCAGTCTCTTCCCAACCATGCCGGTTCGCCCGAAAGGCGTCTACAAAACCGAAATGCGTCTATAGCCGAGTCGAGCGGGTGGCTTGAATGCCTGCACATCGTCCAGACGCATGTCGACCTCCATCGCTTCGAAGAAGGCCCCCCCCCCTTATAAACCCTCGGGGCAATGCGTTCGCTGTCGGGACACTCACGCGCAGGCGCGTGAGCGTGCATGGCCTCTTCGCCCTATCACCTTCTCCCCGGCCCGTGTTCGTGGCTCGTGCGTCTCGAAGGGATTCTGAAGTGATCGCTTCCTCCGAGGCCAGTTTCTGTTGCGTTTGTGTGTTGTGGTTTCGTGCTGCGGTGGTGCAATAGATATCGCCGGTAGACTAAGCTTCCGAGTTTAAAAGCCTGTGATATTCGCACAATAGATTCATCTAACGTAATGGTATTGGTAGCTTATCATCTTGAATCAATAGGTGCTTCCGCGCCTTCTCTCAATTTTGATCACCCCTCCTATGAAAAATATCCACCTTCGCATATTTCTCTTTGAGCATTTCAAGGGGGGGAGGGGGGGAATCGAGTCTTCTCCGTGGTCTTTTAACGGAGTCCCCCCCAAAGAAAGTATTTTAAAATAATTGTTATCCCTTGGAAGCATTAAAAAAAAGAAACATTTTATATGCAATATAAAATCTATAAAATTGTATATTTCATATAAAATTTGACAAAAGCAGATTTCAGTACAAACATCATTTTCCCCACCGAACCGGGGAACTGTTGAATTTCGGATATGACACTTTCAAGGGAAGTTTATGGATCGAAACTTGCAATTTCTGCGGTGCAGAAAATTCCAGAAAATAAATTATTTTCGGGCAAGTCATCATTACTTAAGTGCCAATAAGTTTTGATCTAATTAACGTAGAGAGCTGAAAGTGGTGTCATTTTAAAGGTTTCTTCACGCCCTTTTAAATGATTGTGACTCCAACATTATAATAATTAATTAGAATAGCTGCAAGTACTCTTACGCAAAATTTGCCATATCATGTCTTCGGCAATCGCGAGGAAGACCTGTAAGACGTGCAGAGGGCACTTCCAGCCGTTCTCCCAGGAATGTGATCGCGACGCAAGATCGACCAATCAGGAACGACTTGATAGTCACGTGAGCTCCGGTACAACGTCTGATAGTCGCGTGATTCATTTAAGTCAGTCATCTAGGAAGGAAAGTTTCTGCCGATGGCGAAGCAGCTGAAATTCAAGGCACTACAATGGCCTCCTTTCCAGCCAATTGTCTCACATCCACAACCTGGGTTTCTAGCCAATTGTCTCACCTCCACAACCTGGGTTTCTAGCCAATTGTCTCACATCCACAACCTGGGTTTCTAGCCAAATGTCTCACATCCACAACCTGGGTTTCTAGCCAAATGTCCGCCGGTGAAAGCAACCGACATGCCCTCTTCGCCACCAGAGAAGTAGGATGCAACCTGAACGCCGGTTCTCGAATGAGAGACGAACAGAAAGGAAGCATACTGTGTTATTCGGGATGGCGCGATAGGAGAACGGGACAGGGGAACTCCGGTCACGGTCAAGGGTTCCAAGGGTATGCGGTCAAGGGTTCCAAGGGTATACGGTCAAGGGTTCCAAGGGTTTGCGGCCAGGATGAACTAATATCAGAGGAAGGAGTCACGAAGGTTAGTCCAGCAGGGAAACTGAAACATTCATTCAAAATAAATTCCCTTCCTGAAGAAAGGAAACTTACTCGCGGCAGATCAAAACCAGGGGAAATGCATTGCATTCGGATTTCTGGGGAATCGTGAGTTTGCAACCTTAAGCTGTGTGTCGCTGAGTCGACACTGCCCTTCGATTGGATGTCGTTTGAGCATCATCAGTGATCCGCGGATGTTACTCGCCGTTGCAGTTCTGGGACGCGTAGCCAAAAATGCCATTCGAAAATTTTGAGCTTGAACGCCTAGTGATACGTTCGCATCACCGTCTTCCTAAAAAAAAAAAAAACGGGTAATGGAAATTCTCTATTCGTGCTTCATGCTTGAAACTTCGCAGCGAAGGGAAGAGGTTTCAGAAGCAGAAGCCAGCCGGAAATGACGGCAGCCTTCGTGATGACGGCGTTTTCAGATGACTCACGAGGCGGCTTTCTTAAGGCTTAGACTTGATAAGCAGCTGGACATTTTCTTAGAGACAGTCGTCTGTGCCTTCAGTGATGTGTTGCGGCTAAGACGGTGGTCCTCTGTAGCAAGCAGAATTGCTGTAGATTTATTCGTCCTGGCGACTTTGATAGCCACCAGCAAACTCTGTTGCCTTTTCCCTTTGGGAAGGTTCCGATTTCGCCGATATGGAATCGTTAGCCGGTAAGAAAGCGCTACGATGCTAACCGGGTTTCTCACCTATTTTGCATTTTCTGATCTTCTCCGTCCATACGACACGAAGTGAGTTCCGAGGCACTGAGCAAGAGAAAGTAGCCACATCTCTCAACGCAACTTGGTGAATGTGACAGCTTGATATAAATGCCTAAATATAAATGAGAAGTTCTCCGAGAAGGATACAAAAACTCGGTTCACCCTCGACGGAGCACTGTTCGCGCGGTCTCGCGATTCATAGCAAATGACAGCTTCTCGGCGAAATTGCGGATGAGCCACAGATTTTCAACAGGGATCGGATCTTCATGGAAATGGATATTTCTTCTTCAGTCTCGTCGGAGTTTACTCCCCGGATGGGATCATATTTAATTATTTGAAGAAGTGATTTTGCGCCATTTCACTAACATATAGAAATTGGTATTTTCGCAATAAAAAAAATAGAAATCAGAGTTTCCAGGGAATAGCAAAAAAAAAAAATTTCCACGAGTCATTTGCTGTAGCCGATAAACCAACTACGCCCAGAAGGCGACTGATTTAATTTCCGCGCTTCCCCGTCGCTGAAGATAAATATGAATATGAAATTCGCCTTCAAGTTCCTTCTTCGAATTTAATCGTTCTACGTTTGAAGAAGCATATTTTTGCATATTTTCCTCGCATTTTAAAATACACATTTCTTGCTTTTTTTTTTAAATATGATAAATATATTTATATGCTTATGTACGAGGGGTGATACTTTCTGCCCTGAGATATATTAGAGCATGTTGAAACCAAAATGATTTTTCGGCATTGATGTCCATGAACATCAATGCATGTCCGATTGATGGGAAAGGGATTCAAATTTGTTGCAGATTTTTTCGTTTTCCATCAAATAAAAGTTCGTGAACGGATTCACTGAATTAACATTATTGTCAGTTTCATCTCCGTGGTCGCTTCGCTGGGAGTTTTAATTAAAATTATTAATTAATTATTTATTAATACACCTGACGAGCGGTGAAATACGTGAAAGGTATATTTCTCTCCTTTCTTGCTCCCGGCTTTTTGCATTAAATGTCACCTGCTTAATTTACGAAAAAAAACTGAATAACATAACGTTCGAGCATTTCCCTCTAAAGGTACCCTACCCATTAGTGGAAAGGGATTGAAATTTAGTGAGGATGAGTCGCTTATCAAATACTATTTACATAGAAGTGTGTGGGATAATATATGGCTTTTTTCTAGTAATTAGAGATACTTGTGCTACACAAAGTGGTTGCTGCTTATTTTCACTGGAATGAGTGGAAAGCTTCTTACTCTCCCCCAGTTGCTGCAGGTAGAATCTTTCCATAAGTGGATGACCTGAATCTGTCAGATTCGCTCCTGGTGGTTTTCTTTGTTCATTATGCAGTCTCTGTTACATATGTTCGCGCATGACGGAATCATTTTAACGCTGTTTATATTAAATGAGAATTACACTTTTGAATTGGGCGCCCTATTTAATGGTATGCTTTTTTTATGATCGAGTTCCAGTCTGAAAGGAAAATCAAGAAAACTCATTAATGTTGCTTAAAACACCAAGTGACTTTTCATGAAGATTATGTCTTTTCAAGTGATTCTTGCACCCAGAGCATATTTTCCTTGCGTATAGTCCATGAAGAAACGATTTTTGTTTTCTTTTTTTTTTTTTTTTACAGAAGGATGATATTTTCCCCTTAATATTACTTCTGGACAACAATTTGAATTCCGTAACGAGAAGCATACGAAGACCTGTGACGTTCTCCTGAGAATCACATGCCGTGCACTCGGCTGTCGTCGAACGGCGGCGCATCCGGGAAGTGGTTCTCGATTAGGCACGGACAGCTGTACTTGTGATGTCACGGAGGATTCTCAGTATGCGAAGTGAGTCAGGACCTTGAATGTGGATGAAATGGTGATGCTCAGCTCCGACCTCCTCCTCCCCATCCTCCTCCTCGTCCGCATCCCGGGGGACTGTCGGGAGACGAGCGAGGAGGAATCACCGAAGACGGAATGCTGCCCAGGCCAGGAAAGTCATGCGGTGTATGACCCAGAGACGGGAAGGGCCCGTTGCCTGGGCAATAGCTCTCGACCTCTCCTGCCAGACTGCGAATCGAAGCTCAATTTCTCTCTATTGCCATCCGCTGAATCATACCGTGACCCCAACTTTCCCTGCAACGCCAGCGCGAACCGCTCCTTCGGTTCGTATTGCCACGACGACTTCGTGGTCAGGCACGAGGACACCCCCGTCAAAGCCGAGATATTTTGCGCCTCTCCGGTTCTCGCCCAGTATCAAGCGAGGAAAATCATCTTCCCGAAATGCTGTCCACGGGGAAAAGGCTTCGATCTGGCTCAGAACAAATGCGTCTCGCACTCCCTTCCTTTGACACTTCCTTCGTCACATTCCGTGGTAGGAGAGACACGAAATCAGTGCAAAGACGATTGTGAACTCCTCGTCGACGACTTGTCATCCAACCCCTGCCTCAAGTATTACTTGTCTCCGGAAGAAAATCCTTGGGATTATTACGAGTTCCGCGAAACAGGGCAACTGTATGTCCCAGCAACGAATGCCACGTACTCGAACGGGGAATTTTGCCTCGACCGTGGGCGGATCCCTAATGGCTCCTGGGTCCAGCTGGCTAAGGTTTGCGACCCAGAAGATAGGAAGGTCGATCGAGAATGTGAAGACAACGTTTGTGTCCAAAAATGCTGCTCCGTGATGGATGTGTTAGACGTTTCGGAAGGGAGACCCGAATGCAGGCCGGTTGAGACTTTTTACTTGACAGACAGAACTCTTCTCAGTCCCTTCCTATCCTCTCATGCCACGAATAACGACAATAAAACCATCACGATTCACCCAAAATGTGATGGAAACGACACGAGACGAATCCTGCAGCCCCCGATCAGCGCCAAGGACCCCAAAGCTCGTTATTACTTGACCCAGTCCTGGGGCTTGCACTTCGAGGAAACCCGATATTGCATCGACGAAACGCGGAACGGCAGCGATCCGACGAGCCCCCAGTTCCTCGTCTGCTTCAAAGCGACCCAAGAGGACGAAGACCTCTCAGCCATGAGCGAAACGATGTTCCTCGCCCATTCCGTGCTTCTCATCGTGCTGGCCGCTTTCTTGCTCCTCACCATCCTCTTCTACCTGGTTTCGCACGGGAGAAAGGGCATTTCCGAGACGTGCCTCCTATCCTACGTCGGCTGCCTTTTGGTCGCCTGCGTTGCCCTCTTGGTCGGCCAGTTCGGCGCTCGCTACGGGATCCCCACCTCACTATGCTTCTCCTCCGGTATCATTCATTTTGTCCTTCATTTATTCGTCAAAGACGTTAAACTTTCATGTTTTCCTAATGGGGGATATTTTCCGAACATCAACTATTTTAATAAATTCGCAGTTAAAAAATTTGTGATTGCGCTGATAAAAAAACCTCAATTTCTGAAATGGAAGGAATTGCTCGTCACCTGAAAAATATTTGTGGGTAATGACGTTGAAGGGGGCGAAAAAGAATCTAAAATATTCAAATCCTTTTTTTTATTATTTATTATTATTATTTATTTTATTATTTTTCTGGTGGCATTCATAACTCTTCTCACGTCCGCTTCTTTCCCCGTTCACTTAGGAGAATTCTCATCAGGGTGGCAGATAATTATTCGCCGACAAATTTTTTTCTCCTCATTAAAATCTGCTCAGTCGGTCTCAGTCGGTCTCAGTCGGTCCAACTGACATTTCTCCGTCTTGCCCTTCCAGCCCTTTTCACCTTCTACTGCAGCATCGCAGCGTTCTCCTGGCTCAACATCATGAGCTTCGACCTCTGGTTGAACGTGGCCAACCCATTCTCGTCCTTCAGGTGAGCGAAGCGGCCCACCAACGATCGAATATATCTCGCGAATGCGGGAATGAATAGAAAATATTACAATATTACAAATAACTATTCTAACTCGCTTTTTTTTATATATAGACGTTACTTATCAGTTGTGAGCAAAAAAATATCCGCGGATCCCGTGGCCCGTTTGTCGCACGGTGGCCGTTCAAGGTCGATCTTTCTTTTTTTTCTGAAATCTTGATCTTTCCCACATTTTTTCCTTATCAAGTTACAAAGATGATACCAAAGGAAATCCTTCATGAAGGTGAATGCCATTATTTTAGTTTCAACTTTGTCTTTCTTGCAGCCAGAATTTATTCTGCATGAAACTTTAAAAAAAATGCAGGATTTAACTATTCCCCCCCCCATACCAGGCCAAGATAAAAATATATATTTCGTCTTTTTTCGATTGCAAATTTCTTGAAAAAAAAATCCATTATACTTAAGTTGTGGTATTTTACTAGTACTAAAATGTTGGTTCTAAAAGAAATTCCTCCGTGAGGGGCAGTGCCCATAGGGCAGAAAATCGCCGTGAAGTTCACATTGATTGTGAACGAAGTCGCCGCAACAGCCGGTTTCTTTAATTCTGTGGAAAATCTCTGGGCTGGAGGATTTTTCAGCGGCGGGCTAAATTTTGCGCTCGAGAACCTTGGCGCGCCAAGACTGACGGCAGCAGATTTTTTTGTCGCTTTCACGTTGAATTTCCGGAACGATCGTGAATGATCTTTACGAGCAACATAAAAATGTTCGTTCTATCGATACGACAGATAAAAGTCCACCAAAATCACATTCGTGGGAGATTTGGCTTCCAGACTTCCTCCGTAAGGGATGATGAACGCCTAAAATTAATTTCCACCATTTATGTAAGTCAGAAGGACTCTTTTCATGGGCATTTCAGTTCTGTTCCGTTGAGCCCCTTCATTCCAATGACAGTGCAATCGCAACTTGATAATTTTGAGAACATCGAGTCCCGAAAAATTATTTTAAAAAAATATGAAAAAATATGTAAAAATATGAAAAATATGAAAAATATGTAAAAATATGAAAAGTATGAAAAGTATGAAAAATATGAAAAATATGAAAAATATGAAAAATATGAAAAATATGAAAAATGTGAAAAATGTGAAAAATATGAAAAATATGAAAAATATGACAAATATGAATTCCTTTTCTCCCCGAAGGAGCGCGATGATGCCTTCAGAGAGGAATAGGATGCAGAAGAAGAAGTGGATCCATTACAGCCTTTATGCGTTTGGGGTGCCGCTGTGCGTCGTCGCGGTCGCGTGCGTCGTGGAATTCGCGCCGGGCGTTCCGCCCGGCGTCATCAGGACGGGATTGGCTCCCAACCCGCAATGCTGGCTCAAAGGTATATAAGTTTGTATGCTAAAAATTTTGATAAGTACGAAAAGTAAGTACCTCGTGGTATTAGGGCTGCTTTGCCACAAACCACCACGATGAAATGCGTCGCAGGATTCTTCAGTTTGAGTTCACCAATAGGAAGAGCAATGACGATTTCCCCTATTTTATTCCTTGCTCGTGGAGATCGCGATGGGACCATCTTATACTACTATGGGCCGATCGCCTTGCTCCTCGTGGCCAATATCATCTTCTTTGCCCTCACGAGTCGCTGCTTATTCCTCCACGCCAAAGACACGGCTCATCTGACGCGCAACCGACAGTCCGAATCCCACAGCCGGAATCGAGAGCAGTATGTTTCTACGATCGTTCAGGTTTTTCCTCATCGGGATCGAAGTCGATGCGACTCTGTAGACATGAAAGACGATGATTATTTTCCCTTTGTGCGAAGGCTTTCGTTCGGGTGCAGTCGTTTTTCCTCGTCTCTTCGTTGCAGGTTTTGGTTGTACGCGAAGTTGTTCGTGATGATGGGATTGAGCTGGGTCACCGAGGTCATCGGTTTCTTCGTCAGAGAACCGAAGGAGCTTTTCCTCTTCACGGACGCCGTCAACAGCCTTCAAGGACTCTTCATCTTCCTCATCGTCGCCTGCAAGCGAAAAAACCTCGAGGTCCTGAAAAAGCGGGCCGACCGATTGTTGACCCGACGCAAGAACCTGGACGAGACCTCCACCTCGGGGATCGGCAGCCTTGGGGAGGGCGACGTCCGTCCCGAGTGGAAGAGCGGATGCGCGGGTGGGGGCGGGATCTCGCGGTCGGAGATGTCGGAAGTGTCGGAGGTCGACACCTCGTCGACGACTCTGTCGCGGACTTGCACGTTTCAATTGTGAAAGGCGTCGGAGGGGTGGGGACGGTTTTTCAACGATTTCGGAGCGATTCCTCGAGTGCATCCGTTTCGTCTCTTGAGACGCTCGGGCCCGGAGAGATTCGAGCGTCGGAGGGCGGGAACCGAGGCTGAGGCCGGATGCCGAAGATTCCTTCGCAGGGTCCGAAATTCTCGGGATTCTCCCTTTTCGCATGGGGGGGGAGGGGGGGAGGGGGGGGGGGGGGGGGGCAGTG
>CAJPEV010002020.1:28946-52442 GCA_905338385.1 Darwinula stevensoni
TATCGAACGGGAGACTATGGGCGAATCGTGGACGGGCGAGTGATTTTCGAAGGAAGGACGGACTCCCAGGTGAAGGTGAGAGGCCATCGAGTAGACCTGTCCGAGATCGAGGCTGCTCTTGCCAAGTTGGGCCTCGCCGTCTCCAAAGCCACCGTCCTCTGCTACCATCCCGGAGACCTCGACCAGGTGACGACGCATGAGTCTTCTTGCATGCCTGGTCTCGCTCGGCCGAGGGGAGCCGGAGACTTAAGGGCGGTCTCATTTGTTTTGTTGATGCGGACAGGACATCGTTGCCTTCTACGTGGGTACGGTCGCGACAGAAGAGGTCCAAGATCGATTGAAGTCTTTGCTGGTGGATTACATGGTGCCCCAGGTCGTAAGGGTCTCCCGTATTCCACTCCTTCCAAATGGGAAGATTGATCGGCAGGCTCTTCTTCATACCTTTCAAGCATGCCGTTCCCGTAAGTTGGAATAAGAACGTTCATCTCGATATTTCGTATTTTCAATAGCAACCTGATGCTCCCGTAGGTTCCGTGGTGCCTCTAGGCGGCGACATCATGGAGAAGCTTCCGGAAGAGAAAAGAGATGCCGCTGCTTTTCTTTTTCGCGTCGTGTCTGACGTTCTCGGATTTAGTCTGAAGAAGGAACAACTGAATCTGCAGTCGAATTTCTTTGACATCGGCGGGAATTCCTTGAACGCATTGCTGGTTGCCATCCGCCTGACCGATCTCGGATTCCCCATCGGTCGGTCCACATCTTCTATTCATTCGGTTCGTCCGGAACGAAGCCTTACATTCACCAGCTGCAGGCATTGGAGAGTTCCTGAAGGCGCCTCATCTGGGAGAAGTATTGGACAGGATGTGCTTGAGAGGTGATGGGGAAGCAAGAGAATCTTGGACAGGAAGTCATTCATTCCTCATCCAGCCTCTGACGGGAGAAGACAGAGAAGAATTCATCAGGTAAGGACACTCCTGCAACACGGACGGATTTTAACGTCTTCCTGTACTTTATTACTAAGCCAAAATGCTGTATTTGATTTAAAACTCACCCATGTTCACAGTTTGCTGTTCACAGTTCCACTTTTTGCTATGTCATATATCCAGGAAACGACGGGGATATGGAGTTCCTTTACTCCCGTATTATCAAAATAAAGTATTTTCATTATTTCGCCTCATCTTGCAAATTTCTTGGACGTTCATTTCCAGGATGTTGTCACGGGCCTTCGCCACGAAGGGGGACCTGGAACAGTGGATCGGTTGCACCGAAAAAGATTTCAACATTTGGCAGAACAACATGTGGCCCTTTGCCCTGGAGCACGACCTCAGGTGGGGAACGGGATCTCTCTCGGGAAGCTGGCGGATGCTTGCGAGTCGCGTGATCTGTCCGCCGGGGGCCGAGGAGTTTCGTGGAAAGCCATCAGGAGGAATGAACGAAAGGATCCCGCCCCGAATTTCCCTGCATAAGGAAGTTTCCACTCCCAAAGAGGGATCATGTTGGGAGAAAGAAGGGATACCAGGCCGCAACATAGACTAGGACGCTTCATGAGGAGCATGTTAAATCCACTTGAGTCAGGTCATGTCAAGTG
Source organism: Darwinula stevensoni (assembly GCA_905338385.1). NCBI lineage: Eukaryota > Metazoa > Arthropoda > Ostracoda > Podocopida > Darwinulidae > Darwinula > Darwinula stevensoni. Next base: position 30,532 of record CAJPEV010002020.1, read on the forward strand.
GAATTCCAGGAATTCTATTCTCGGCATTTTTCTACCTCCTAGCAAGTTACACCTAGAAATGTAATGAAGACATTAGGAGAAACGGCCAGCGAAATATGTAGATGTTGTTGATTGTATATACGGAAAAGCTGGGTTATGTCTTTCAATTTTCGGATTCAAAATAATTTAAATTTCAATGTAATATCAAGTAGCATAACGTTTTCAAAATGCGCATATGTGTTTCCCAAGACGTGTCAAACCTCTCATATCAGGTACATGTTTTCCTGCTCGAACATAATCGAGGTGGAATTAAGCGCCTGATATTGAATCTCCCTCGAGATATTACAGGGAAAATATTTCCCAACCATCAGGATTTAATAAAAACTCCATCAAACTTATGAGACTCGAAAGAACTTTGAGAGAGCTGTTGTTCTATAGGATGAGCATAACTGTACTTGGAATCAAATAAAAGTTATTGAAGGTCAAAATTAAACAAATATTGCAAAATTTGCAACTTTAAGTACACTTCGCAGAGTTTTGAAGCGATATAAAAATAAAATACATGCTTCTTTGGATATGTCTCATAGAGCATGATAGACACTCCAAAGCCGATCCAGTTATATGCATTTTTACTGTGAACTTCTTAGAGTTGAAAATTTGATTACTTCATGAATTTCATAAAACTGTAACTTTTTTCTAATTAAGGCACGGTAGATCCCGTGGAGAAAGTTAAAGATGTCTGGCTACTCGCTTTGAAATGACCTATTATTCATATTTCTAGCTGAAGTAGTTCGGGAGATATGGCATTTGTTACAGTGGTCATTTTACCCTTCCCTCTCAAATTTTTAAAGGCCATATCTCAAAGACCGTTTGACCTAGACAGCTGATATTTCGGATTTGTCAGTTTCTCATAAGCCGCAGCACATGTGGTTTTTCACAGCAAAATCCCAGTCTGTGCAGGAACCAACCTGGCGAAAATGGGACCACTTGACCTGGAATGACCCACCTGCTCTGTCTCACCTCCCTCCATTCCCACCTTTCTCTCCCCCCAGCTTCTCGGTCCGAAGACACGATGGGAGATTGATCGCGGTAGCTTTCAATCTGGACCTGTCCAAAGAGCCCGATATGGACCCACCAGAGGCCCTGCTACCCGTCTTGACCCTGCTCGACTCGGTGGAAAGTCCGAATAAGTTCGTACTCGCTTCATTTGCCGATGCAAGAGTCTCCTCCTTTATCGTCGTCATGGGTTGGAACGAATCATTTAGGAGCCTTCACATTCCTCGGGGAGAAAAGGTGATCCACAGCTTCATGATGGCCACGGACGAAAGTGTGTCGAAGCAGGAAAACGTCCTCATCATTCAAGTCATGGAGGAAGAAATCATTCGCTTGGCCAAAATGAAGGGATATTCTGCCATTCTCACCACCAACACCAACGCCCTCACTCAGGTACTTCGACCTTCATCTCTCACACGAAATCCTTAGTATTTTGATCGAGCATCAGCGATGAAGGATTCTTTTCTCTATCATCAGCAATTGGCGTCCCTGCTGGGCTACGAATTGCTCCAGGACTTCCAAGTGAATCAGTTCGTTATGCCGGACGGCTCCACACCTTTTTCCCGAGCTCCGGATGAGCAGAGGGCCATATGCGTCTTGAAACACGTCTGAGACAAGAGTCTCATCCTGTCGACAGTTTTCTTCAATCATTGCAGATTGCTTCTTTTGTGGTTTCCTTTCTCCATTCCATTTCATGAAACCTGGCAAACACATGGCTGCTATTCAATGGTGAACAGAGTCGAAATGGATCCTCAATGCCATGACGAATCCCCAAGCATCAGATTCCCCAGCCCTGCATCACAAGGACGAAGGCTGGGCATGAACCCTTTGACGGTCCCGCCTGAGTATGCACCCAGATCAACGCCGTCGTGTTTTCTTCTTTTTTTTCAATTTTTCATCCGCCTTATTTATTTCAAGGAAAGTGTCGCAGTTTCGTCAGTTAGAATCAAAATATATTGGTTCCATCAACATTTTATTGAATATGGTTCTATATTCTGGGAAAAAAATAATTGAAAATAACAGAAAAATCATTTTAAAAAAAAAGCGAGAAAAGAAGTTCAGAATTCCACTTGAAAACTCGACAGTTTAAGGGTTAATTACCCGGGCTTCCCAAGGGAAAATTTCTCTGGGTCCTCGCTGAGAAATCCACTTCGGGCATTCTCGACCACTCGCTTGCTCTCTCTCTCTCCTCTCCTTTTCTCATTATCTCTTTTTCCCACTTTCTTCTTATCTCTCTCTCCCTCTCTCCCTGAATTTTCATTTTTTAATTCTCGTATTATACATAAATGCCTCCTCACTTCGGCTGCCTTGTCCTTTCCTCTGGAAAAACGTGGCAATAATGGACTATCTTTGGGGCGAGAAGGGAAGATATGAGTTGTCTTAGTGCCCGCCTTTACTGATAACGAAATCGTATAGAACTCCTTCAATAAAGGCAAGTAAATGGAAAATATTGGAATTCAGCAGCAGCATTATCTGTGTACTTGAATCCGGACCCGACTATCACTCCTCTCGACTCCTCTTGCGCGGCCCCTTATAGTCACTTACTCTAGGACATGCGTTCCTGTACCATTGCGTACAGGTGTTGCACTGGTGTTGGTGTTGGTGTTGCAGGTGTTGCACTGTCTATGTCCAACTGGTGTTGCACATAAACAGCACCCCCCCCCCCTCCACAGCCTAAACTATAGAAGCTAGAAAAACATTTTAAGTATATTTAGAATCCTTGTTCAATTTTAAATTATTCCATCCGATTTATTTATTTTTCCTGATGATGGTGAAAAACTTAAATTCAATGATCGCACCTATGCTATTACGTTTCGAGCTCCTGATGCCAGAGCTGAATCGTTACCTGTTCATGGGTTTCGAAAAAGATTAAACGTTCAGCTTCTGTTTGATGAAGCCCTATTTTTCAAAGTTTTGACCACGCGGCAATTGCTGAAAGGCTCAGGGATTGCTTTTTTTAAAGCCAATATCTGGTGCTACTGCAGCAGGACTTCACGTTTCGGTCGTACACTTATCTCGCGATCGTCCGTTTCTCGCGACCAGGATGATCGACGTCTTCTAGTTGTAGCTTGTGATGAATGTACTCCACAGCAGCAAACCCAAAAGGCGAGGCCTGCTTCAAGGAGTATTACAACCGGATGAATGGTGCAGCTAACTTGCAACGGATTCCTTGACCCAGGTTGGAAAAAGAGAACCCAGGTCATCAACCCCATTGAGGAAAGAAAAACCGAATCATCGAGTATACTTCCGCCGGAAAGAGCGTCATCCCCGGAGGGAATATATCCTTCCCGAGGAAGGAGACGAATATCACGAATGGAAGGAAGGATAGCCGAGAAGGACTTCCTGCGAAGCCAAGGTCATTCAAGGATATGACGATGAAGAATTCGTCATCGGAGCCTGATAACTGCGGTTATATAGGATGCATCTCGATTGCATTTTCCACAGACAAAGCAAGATCCACGTCGAAAATCTGCTCTCATGTCATCCTAGAGTGACCCTCCGCCTATCCACATGAAGGCTGCCATCGTGAGTCCATGACTTTTTAGAGTAAAGGCAAACTCAGCACCTTCCGAATTCCACATTTTTAACGTAGGGGAGTAGCGCTCAGAAAGAAAAGGCGTGAGTACATTAAATTGCATATTTCTGCGAGTTACGTATGTGCTTTCCATTTACCCTTTAATTTACCCTTTAATGAACTGCAAGTGAAGTCACCATTATGTAATTCCCTTATGGGAATGTACGTCATCGTTATGTAATTCCCTAATAGACCTATGGGGAAAAGACAGATATTGCTGTGTCTGTCTCTTTTTTTTCTCCTTTTCAGTGAGTCTGTCAGCAGTTTTCATAGCAACCGGACGACTCGACTCACTGCTCACGTGCAATCGTCAGCTTGGGTTAGAGTGTCAGTCAACGCATGATTCAATTTTCCAGTTTCCCTCCTACCCTCGAGGATGACGGATCCATAGTACACAATGAGATGGAGCGACTGCTTTCAGGCAGCGTGGACAGGGATTCACTGACTCGTGAAATGCCCCATCTGGCAATTTAAACGTCATACTCGCCTCCGACCTCCATGCGACGCGGACGTGTAAACCAGCGAGGACATTGTGGAGTTGTCCGGGAATATTCACTACGATGTACCAATGACAGATTTTTTTATGAGGGTTCGTTGAAATGGGGTAGTGGGAGATAATTCCAGAGCCTACGGAATGGCAGACCTGTACCTGCGTTGGGACTCCAGTTAAAATACCAATTGTCCCGCCTTCTTTTGCAGGATGAATACAGAATGAATAGTGATTTTTACTGCTATTTCTATTTAAGGTGCTCGCAGCGTGCTGGTTCTTGTGTCAGACGAGAATCTCGTCAGCTGTTATCTGGCAGTACGCGACGGCTCTCCAAAAGGTAAGTTATTTTTTTCTGCACATAAGTGCACTCGGTGCACCATCAGCTTTCATTTTTCAGGAAAGGTGTTCAATGGTCGAGATGCCACATGTCCAAAACCTGGATACTGTAGGAAACGTACGGCTTGTAGGAAAAGTCTAGTTTTAAAGCCTAAAGTTTTAGAGCAACTTATTCTCTTTTCGGGAAAAGTCGTGTGGCATATTACCATGATAGATCATTCACCACACACTTTTGAGGTCCCGATACAAAAGGCAAGTTCTTGCTAACAAGGACTAGCCCAGTAGTTTGCTTCGTCTCTACACGACTTGCTTTGCGTTACCAAGTCCTGGCAAGTGTTTGCTTCGACTTTCCCAACTGTTCCATATCCTTGAAGGCCTTAAAGCAATTCGCAACGACAAGTGATTGAGCTGGAATTTTACGTTAGAACCCGTTGGCGTGAGGCAGTCCCCCGCAGAATGTTAGGAGAGGACGGGCCCTTTGGTTTTTGTTTCTCGGTGAAAATTGTGTTTCCTCGGTAATCAATTGTCAGAATTGGCCCGTGCAAGAACTTGCCTCGTGTAATCATTCATTGAAAGGACAATTTCCACCTTTGAAAAATTTAATGTTTCTTGTACCACTCTCCTTCAGCGTGAAAATTCACGACTCTTGAGATTCTGCACGAAATTTCGTTCTCAATGATTACATCTGTCTCTTCTCGTCTGCTCCTTGAGAAAAGTTTTCACGAATATGGATGAACCTCATTTGATCAGGTAAACGGAGCTCAAAGTCTCTCCGGACGACACGATCGAGCACGAGGCCTCGAAAACCAAGAAATCTACGGTGGAGGTGAAGATGGACATGGAGATCCCCCGGAGGACGAATCTCCAGACGCAGCAGACAGCAATCTGTACGAGACAGAAGACGAGGAAGACGCTGGGTCCCTGAACCACGGTCGGGATCAAATTGCCGGTCGCATTCTAGGGGATGATGGCACATCTCTCGTCGATCAGGCACAGCAGCTGCTGGAGAACGCACCGACACGTAAGAGGAACGCTGCGAAACTCATTCGAAGGAAAAGAGGAGCCCGGCGTCTTTGGCGACCACCTCTTTTGATGTGTATTTCCTGTTCCCGTGGACAAAGAGGCTTCATCAGAAAACTTATCAGATTGGGTTAGATTTCAGATGCGATGGCAGTGCGCATCTACCTGTCTTTTCTATGGATGGATTGGATTGACACCTTGCAGATGGTATAACTACGATGTAGTACATACACCCATATTATACTGCAGCCTGGCAAAAAAAGGTTAACAAATAGAATAGCTGACGCAACTATTCGAGTACCTATCAATTTATTTCGCGGAATTTCATTTGTGCCAAGAATGTAGGTATTTGAGCACATCAAGTGCTTCAAGTTGGCAAGTTCTTCAAGGATTCGACGTTACCGAATTTTGATGATGATGTCAAATGTTGATTAGGCTGATGCATCAAGAAAACCTTCGATGTACAAGTAATATAACGGAGTAATCATGTAACTTAATTGGTGAACAGTAAACTCCTCCCCACTCAAACTTACAGGCAGCAGTGAACACATCTCAGGGCCTATGCAGTTCTCTGAGAATGAGGTCGAGATCCATGCGACAAATTTTAAATGCTCATTAATTGCGTTCAAATTATAATCACAATACGAGGTCTAGCAATGAAGTTCCAGGATTGATTTTTTTGTGAGTCTGTCAATATCAGAAAAATTATTTTCATTCCATGGACTGATAGATTAGACTGTTGGGCAGTGTTGTGTCAGTCCTCATCTGACTAGCATCTTGAATGAGAGTTTGGCTGGCAATGTAGCAGCTTAGTGTGTAAGGCGTCTGTCATATTCCCAGAGTGAAGCAATGTTTCATCACGTTTTGTCTCAATCCGGGGAATACAGCTGCAGCGATCCATCAAATGTTGCAAGAAGTGCCTGGACAAGCTGTCTTGCCATACTTCAAGAATCTTGAATAGTTTTCAAGGCTTTCAGCCAGTAAAAAATAATGATTGGTTCAGCCATCCCTTGGGTGAATGGTTGGTGATAGTTTCGGTTGAGGTGGATCTGAGTGTCTTCATTACTTGCTAAAGGCCTTGAAGGTCATTCAAAATTATTGGAGCATAACAAGGAACTTTTCAAGACACTTCAGCAACGTTTCATGGATTACTGCAGCTGTATTGATCGGTTTGAGACAAAATTTGAAGCATTGCTTCACTCTGGGAATATGANTGCAACATTTGATGGATCGCTGCAGCTGTATTCCCCGGATTGAGACAAAACGTGATGAAACATTGCTTCACTCTGGGAATATGACAGACGCCTTACACACTAAGCTGCTACATTGCCAGCCAAACTCACATTCAAGATGCTAGTCAGATGAGGGCTGGCACAATACCGCCCAACAGTCTAATCTATCGATCCAGCAAAACAGATGGCGCTAGAAAGTTTAAACTTGCCAAAGAAATACCTGATGAATAGCTGAGTAAAGAAAAAATTATACTTTAGTGATACATGCCATAGGGGCACACCTTTTCGGGGAACATATTTTCAAATAGTTCTCTTTGCTTCAATCAAACAAAGACACATGGAAAGCTGAAACTTGGCAAGAACGTGACTGCTGACGCACTAAGCTCAGGAAAAATGTCAAAATTCCAAAATATTGGAGTTTTGGGGGGATATTTCTTGGGGACGTATCGTTTTCAAATAATTTTTCATATCCTACCGAATCGGGCAGATATACAAAAATAGCTGGCGCACGCATAACGGACGTGATGTTGATTTAAGGAAAATTCAACTTTTGTTGTGCGTCTCCTCAAAGCACAGCTTTTGGGTGGGTCGCTTTTCCAAATATATTTTTTTTACCGCCAGTAAAAAGGGAAAACGTATGAGGCTGAAACTGGGTGACATGGAGTTTCCTGAGTCTACATTTCAGAAGAAGAAAAAAATTTCGTTAAAACCCATCAGGGCACTTTTTTTAAAGTCCCATTTTCCAGATTTTTTTTTGATTCAACAAAACAGACGGAAAATTTAAAATTCCCTCAGAAGTACTTATTTGATGGATGAGTACAAGAAAAATCCTACTTTGAAATATGTCCCCTTAGCGTAGATTATAGGAGGGAAGTATTTCCGAATGTATTCTCCACCCTTACATTGAGGGACACATGAAAAGATTTCAGGTTAGGCACGCTAGAAATAATGGAAGTACTGATTTTGATATATGGGGACGAAAGTCTTCATTTTTGTCACGTATTTCAATAGGGACGTACTCTAAATATGGTGTTCGCTGCGTTCGTTTTGGTCAGAAAGTTTTTGGCTCACATGAGTGTGAAGAGGTGCACCTTTTTTAATTTCACAAAATTTAGCAAATTATTGTGCTAAAACGGTTCCATACCCCAAAACCAAAATTTTACAATCTAACTTTGGGTCACGAGGAGTACCACATGAAAATTTTTTTTATAAATATCGGAGGGGGTCATGCTCCAGCCTCTGGCTGATTTGAGATGGAATTACTCTGGTATAATTCCTTGTACTTTATCATCATTTTACGAAAGATAAATTACACTTGTGTGTGCATCTGTTCTGCCATTCTTGTGCCTTGCTCCCCCCTGGGAATAAGCCAGCGGACGCCCATGATGCATACATACATGATCCAAGTTGCACTTCGAAGTTGTAGAGATACTTTGAGGTTCCCCTCCAGGCCACTAGATGGAGGGATGGGTCTCACTTTTTGCACAGTAAACTAAAGTGCCCTTCTCCCTTTCTTTAGATCGTCCCTCTCAGTAATGTTTAGTACCTCGCCATGTTTCTTGCCATGTCTCAGAAGAGGAATGAATAAAGGCGGTCATTCCATCATTTATCATACCCATATTCGAGACAGATTCATGAAGCCCAGGCCCAGGGCCTAAAGAAGCTCATATTCCATACTAGCGAGTTTGTTTCCCCTTCGGGCAAACAAACTCGCTATAGTCGCGCCTTCGGCGCTCCATTACCTTGGATAGTAATTAATTCATTTATTCTTTGCGAAATGGCGAACACATATTTAGAGTACGTCCCTATNTAAATGGTGCTACGGAAGAAGAGATTTCCACATGAAGTACATTAAATTTCTTTGTTAATACTACCAGTAAATTTCCATGCCCGATTTCCAGGGGGGGTGGGCAAGTGCCCCCCCTTGCCCCTGGCAGCGGACGCCCATGGTATGCATCTTGAATGCAGGATCATTGTATCAACCCGATATTGGATCGGTGATGGAACCGTAATATTAGGGACGCATAGCTTCGTCAATATACTTGCTTCGCTTATATTTGCTAATATTGGCAAACGTGTAGCCAGCATGCCCAATGTTGGTTCAGTATTGGGTCAAAATCTGGTGCTACTGGGATACATACAGTGGATTCCACTAAGTAGAAAATCATTGTTTTGCCTTAATTTTTAAACCATAAGATGCATTATGAGCATCGCATGAACGAATGTGGTTATTGGAATAACATGCTCTAAGAAATATACTTTTTCCGTTTTTGAGATACAGATATTAAGTACTGACTAGCACTTGATGTACTTAGCACTAAACTGAATGGAAGGAGCTTTGAAGTCTGTAACTCATTGACATATTATTTGTAGGAATGAGAGGGTGTACTTTCACGAGAGAGCACTTCGCAACATTCAGGTTGGAAACGAAGGGTAGAGCTCACCAGTAAGAGTTGGTTAAGCCGTCGCGCTAAACTGCAAAAAAAAATATTACCGCCGCTAGGAATGTTCTCCCCTTTAAAGTGACACTTTAAAGGGGAGAACATTGAAAAGTTTTAGGCATTCCTAAGGTACCTGACGACACTAGATGAAAATACTATAGGAATTCTATATTCAAATCGACTCTCTTTCGCTCACGCCAAGAAATCAAGATATAGGGCGCCATGAAATATAAATACGAAAAAAAGTGCAGGTTCTCTAAAACTCGGACGTGTAAACGGAGACTACGATAATTTCAAAGAAGATGCAATTGCAATAAGTACAATCATTTCGCTGTGCCGTAGAAATGGATATGGACATGGTTTTGAGGCTGAACTGGACTGGTATTGAAGAAAATGAGAAATAAAAAAATAACACGACTTCCATTCAAATTCACATTTGAAACCAAGTTTCGGTGCAGCTTCCACAGATTCCAGATTGAATCATTCTCGGCCTTCGTGCGGTCCCATGCACGTGCCTCCTTGGGGTTGGATCGAGCGATGTCAGGCGTTGAAGATTCTAGGGAAACTTGTTCAATCTGTGAGGAGTCTCTTTTCTCATCCTTGGCTTTCACGACGATGCTTAAGGATGCCGAAGAATCTCTGAGGAACGGACGGAAGCAATTCCAGAAGACTCTGCACCTGTCTTAACCTCCCGCACGTTTCACATACCACCCACGCAAAAATCTTTCTTTTTAAGTAAAAATATCAGATACGCGAAGACTCGGTAGGAGGGCTCCCTGATCCTTCAGAAGAGTTGGTGCGTTCATCTCCCTGAATGGTTCCCCTTGACGCTTCATCCGCCGTCCCCGGGCGACCGGCCGCTCCGCGTAGTGATCCCATATCCTCGGTGCTGGTCTTGTTTCGCTTGTCTCGACTTCCCAACAAGGGGAAACACCGACCGACCGTCTTCTTGAGGGTCTTCATGTTTTTCTTCTTGCAGATGACGATGATGAAGATGCAGAGCCCTTGAAGGCAGTTGACGGCATCCGTGAGAAGGAAAAGCTCCTTTGGCTCCTTGGTGATGAAGCTGATGACCTCAGTCACCCAACTCAATCCCATCACCACGAACAACTTCACGAACAGCCAAAATCTGCAGGAAAAAGAGGGGATAATAATCCCGCGTAGACGGAATATGTTTCTTTCACAGCGGTTGCCTTCATGTCCCCGACGTCTCATCAGCAGTCAAGTCAGGAAAAATGGCAGGAACTTACTGTTTCTGATTTCGACTTCGTGTCAGATGAGACGTGTCTCTGGCGTGCCGAATCAAATGAAGACTGGTGAGAGCAAAGAAGACGGCATTGACGACGAGGAGCAAGGCTATTGGCCCGTAGAAGTACAACATGTTTCCAGCGTAATCTAAATGGCAAGGGAAGAGGTTTTGTCCTTGATATCTCTAGTTTCCTTCGAATAAATGAGTTGGAGATTCATGGAAAGCAGCTGAAGCAGCTATCGGAAAATGTGTAGAACCTCACGGCGATCACTGTTTTGAATTATTATCGGACATACAAATGGAAATACCATTGAGCCAGCATCGTCGGGTGGAATCAAAATCCGGCTTAATGACATAAGCGGGGATCCCAGGGACGAACTCCACGATGCACGCGATGGCTACGATGCACGCCGGGAACCCAAACGCGTAAAGGCCGTAAACGAGCAACTTTCTCCTTTTCCCCCTCCCTTGCGAAGGTATTTTCGGATCCCTGCAGGGAATTCGTATTTCAAATGAGAGGAAGGACGCCCGAAGATAATTTCAAGCAAGCATCGATTCTTTCATCCATATATAGAGAGATATGGAGAGATGTAAATAACAAATACACGGGAGTGTGATCAAGGAGTTGAAGCTAAAAATTATCTCATCAATAAAAAAATTGTTCAAGTCTCAGGAGATAAGAGCAAAGACATTGAAATATCTATTATATTAGTGGATATACCAGACCCGCATGAATCCCCCAAAGGAAAACCAACCAAAAGGAGGTGTAAAGTACATGGAACAAATTTTCCGTGCCTCTGCCCTATCTTTAATCACGAGACCAATTCTCCTCTCAGCCCTCGAGCACCCAACCGACGATGGCATTTGTCCTTTCATCGGAAACGAACGCCGGCGGATCTCCATGCTCACCTGAGGGCCCGCCAGACGTCGAAGCTCATGACGTTGAGCCAGAAGAATGCTGCGAGGCACCCGTAGAAAGTGACCATGGCTACAAAAGGTAAAAAATAAAACCATAATCTATAATGACCTTTGAAGTTCTACAAATAATTTATTGCATTCCTTCCCAGAGAAAAAAAACCTGAGCTCTTACTTAGACATTTTCGGTTGATATAGCTCTTGCTTTTTAGTCTTTTCTCTTGGAATTCCGGGAGGGATCCTTACGAATTCAATGCCGACGGAAAGCGAACTTTAACCTCTTAGTTCACTTTTCTTTACATGGCAACTGTTGAAGGAGTCTCAATGGGTCTATGACACAAAGATCCAAGGTTACCCTCCCCCCACCCTTCCTCCGGCTACTTCTTAACTGGTGAATGTTCAATGTTTCCTGGAAACAAAGATTCGGAATTTCGCAATAAATTCAGATGAAGTAAACTTCTCTTATCAATAAAGCTTTTTGGGAGGAATTTGAATGGACGCAGTTAATATACAGGGTGCATCAATTGAAACACGTCATCACTTATTACAAAGCTTTTTTCACAATATATACTCACTGCCAAAGAAGGCCAGGATAGACTTGAACGATCTTGATGAAATTTGGTACTGAAGCTCGGATTTGCATGCATCAAGTTGATGCAGGATAAGCATCCCAATTACACTCCATGCATGAAACACCCTAGCAACTCGTCGAAATCGCCTTCCTAGAAGGCGATTTCGACGAAACTTCCTCGAAACTTCCTCGCAGTACGTCATAATGTTCTATAAGTTAAATGACTTGAGAAAAAAGAGCAAAGGAAATTGGCAACTTCAAGGGTCCTGCTGGCGGCCAAATTTCTCGGGCATTTACCAGTTTTGTCCGTATTTATTAATCCCATTCGCTTGAAATTCTAATAGATTTCATGGTGTTCTAGTATGAGCTCAAATATCAAATTTCATCAAGATCGCAAAACACCTTTTTGTCCTTTTTTGGCGATGAGTATATACAGGGTGGTGCAAAAAGTCCTATCTCATGGGAATCTCTTTCATTGAATCCAATGTCCTTTCTTCACCTATTTTTTTCTTGATTCATGGTAAAGGAAAATTAACGCTTTTAGTGCTTGATGAATCATTCCCGTATTTCCAACCTAACCCAACCTCTTTCGTTTCTTCGGACGACAGGCGATCCGCCACTTCCTGTCAAACGTACGATTTACCCGCCATAGCTTATACGCAATTGCCGCTTGAAGTAATGACGATATCCACCGTGAAGTACTTACTTCCCAGGAATGCGAACAACTGAAATGAAAGCATAATCACACCTGAAGCAAAGCAGAAGAAATGGGAGATGTTGTTCCGAGCGCCGATTTGGTTGACCGAGAGGGCAATGCTGGCGACCAGGAGGCAGCCGACATAGGAGAGAAGAGTTATTCCGTGAACACTCTTGCTTTCGGGCAAAGCCAGGTAGAGGAGGAAGGTGAGGAGGAGGAACGTGGACAAGATAATCAGGAGCACGGAATAGGTGATGAACATCGCCTTAGTTTCAAGGAGTTCTCCGAGCTTTGGAATTTCCGAGGAGCAAACGATAACCGCAGCCTGTGTCGCCTCGTTGCCGTTGCCGATGTTATCGATGCAATATCGAGGCACCTGGATCGAGCCCCCAGTTTCCCCTACTTGCAGTTCCCCAGACCGGGTGAAAGAGAAGATGTCTCTCGGATCGTTAGTCGGCTGCAGCAGTTGTTCACCGACGGAAATCCCCCCACATTTCGGGTAACTCGTGATCACGTGGATCTCGTCCTTACCAAGAGGACCGACATCCTGATGGAATCGGAAATGGTCCCTGGGATCCCACAGTTTCCCCGTTGGACTGCATTGGGTTGTCTCTTCGGAGATGACCAGGAAATCCATCAAGGGGCAACACTTTTGAACGCACGGACTCCCTTTGCATTGCTTTAGGATTTTTTCCTCTGCTGGGTCACAGATCTGAGCCAGTTGGATCCAGGATCCACTGGAGAGGAGTCCTTGATCCAAACAGAATACCCCGTTCTGATATGTGGAATTCATGTGAGGGACGTAGAGTTGCCCTGTCTCCTGGAATTCGAAATACTCCCGTGAATTGCTGCCCGGGTACAAAATATACTTGGAGCAGGGGTTGGATGACAGGTCGTCTAGAAGGAGTTCATATTCATCTAGTGACAGATTCCGTGTCTCTCCTGACTCTATGTGCAACATTGGAGGTGTCCATTGAAAGGGACGAAAGACGCATTTTTTCTGAGTTAAATCAAAGCCATCTTCCAGTGGACAGCATTTCGGGACGAGAATCTTCTTCGTTTCATCTAGGCCAAGAACCGGAGAGGGGCGGATTATCGAAGCCTCGACAGGGGTGTCGTTATGACCGTGCTTGACCTCGAAGTCATCGTGGTAATAAGGGTCGGCTGTCGGGACAGGGTCAAATTCCGACTGAGACGATTTCACTTTCTTCCCTGGGTCAAATTCCCCATATTTCTCCTCGCACTCGGATATTCTCTTTGATAACTCCTCCCCGTATATTTTCCGACAGTTGCCAGGGATTTGAAGGAGGATGAGAAATTGGAGGAGGACGTACGGAATGTCTGTCACCATTTCTTCCAAATCCATGCCACCTACTCACTGTGCATGCACACCCGAACAGAAGTTCCCGTTTACTATCAATAAAACTGTTGCGATATTTGCGACCCTTAGACCGCATTTCCCGGAAGTGCTATCGTCATTGATGACGCGAGAGGGGATATGGCGGCGGATGAGGCGAATCGTGAGAAGGTTGTCAGAGGATTGACGCATGCAATAGGTCCAATGCGCCATCCGAGATGTTTAATGTCCGGAAACAATACCAAGAGAAAATCAAATATTTTTTTCCACTTAAGTTTTCTGGAATCAAGCAAAGAAACGGGATTTTAGGCGTGAATAATGAATGACGTGACCATGAATCACCTCCGAATGCATGAACAATTATTGACAGACACACTCAATATTTTAAGCTTCCCATAAATTGCTTTAGTTTATTAACAGTGCATTTTTTATAAAGAACAGAGGAGTCGGAATTTCGCGATCATTTGATCTTGTGACTCGCCGATGTCTGTAAGTTCATGGAAAATTTGAGCAATTTCGTTGAGTGAAGAGGAATAGGCTCACCAAGTCCATGTCGGTCAGATTGGCCTCACTTCTTGAACAAGGAAATGCCAATAATGTAAAGAAACACCTCGTATATCGGAATTTCATTTCTTGAGTAACAACGTTTCTTAGATAAGGCAACGTCGGGTCGATGAAGCTTCGGGAATCGTTATAATCCAATGCACTGAGATGTGAATTTTGTAAAACCCCACATTTAATTCTATCCTGAAAGACGAGAGATTATGTTTTTATGGGTATGTTGGTATCACTGAACCATCTCAGATGCGTGCGAATCGTTGGATTTTTAAAAATCGCTTCCGCCGACAAAAAAAAATTATTTTCATTATGTGGTTCAATGAAACAAAAAGTGCAACATCAGTGCATAAGAAGTTCACAACTGAGTTTGCCCAAGATCCTCTCTCCAGGAGAGGTCACTTACGACTGGCACAATAATTTTTTTCCTGTGGGGCAGGGTCAAAGGCCACTTGAACGTCTCAACCATGCCAAAAATACTTTCGGACCTGAGGAACCGAATCGAGGCAGTGTAAGCGATTGTCACACCAAACATGCTCCACCGAATTTGCGTGGAAAAACCTAAGCATATTTTCAACTTGTGGGACAAGTTTGGATGTTCTCACGTTTCTGGTTTCAAAACCGTGAAGTCACAAAATTGTTCAAATAATTTATGGGCGCCTAGTATATGCGTAATCCTCTCCGATGTCGAAATTAGAATTGTATCTCTCCAATCTCGACCATAAACTGACGAGAAAGAAGAGGGAACCCGCACTCTCTCGAAGCAATAGGGCAAAAGAGAGATTGCAGCCAATGAGGAGAGGGCTATCGCTCCATGGATCCTTCCGTGCCGCCGGTCGAATCAGTTCAATCATTTTTCTTTCTTGTCAGGCAGGAAAGTTGGGGGGGGGGGAGTGTCTCATTGAGTCGCATCACCAGGGGAACTGTCTTCTCTCTGTTCCTCGCGTTCAGAATAAAGCTGGGTCTGGTGGGGTTTGGGTTGCATCTTTCGTCGAATGAACACACATTACCAGGAATTCTAATACCTTCTCTGGTTTCGTCTTTCAAGAAAATCTCAAAAACCTTCCAACAGTACTGGGGACGCGTGCCATTCTGGTAGTAGTTGGTCTACATTGATGTTTCCCAGGTCATTGGTGGTCTGCGCATCTAAACGTTCAGAAATTTGAGAATAAAGTGTTTGGGTTCTACGCCTACAAGTTTAACAAATTTGCTGACCTGACTTGAATTAGTCTCTTCTCGATCCCTTCCTTCGCGACACCACGCTCCTATGACGATTCAGACAAAAGGATGGATTACACCTACACCAGGGAAAGGGTTAATCCCGTAAGGATGAGGTTTTGAGGGGGCGATTTGGGAGGGTCGGTTCAAATTCGATTAATTTCGGCCAGTTTCTTTTTTAGTCGCAATTACAAATTTAATCCATTATTCGGTTGATGCATCTAATCAATTGACAGCCCTAGAATAAAATTATCTCTTTTCCTTTTCAAAAATGTTAGATTTCTATTTCTATAGATATATAGATGTACACAATAGTTGAACAGCCGTTCAAGTGATACTGGGCACAACCCAAAGCAAAGTATAAAAATTAGCAAGTCAAGTTTATATGCAAATTAAAAATTAAAAAATGTTTCTTGCGTCCCGCGAAGAAATATTTTTAAAAAAGTGTGACCTCTGACTTGAACTTACTGATTAATTCTTCTTGTTAGTCTTCTGGAGCATACAATCTTCTTGAACTTATGTTTGATCATATACAGCACCTTTACAAAACATTACATTTCACGGGAAACAATCTATTTCAGCATGAATTCTCATCTATGACAGTATTGATCGAAGTTTTACAGCCGATTCGTGGATTCATATCCACAAACGAAAAGGTCTTAACTACGGCAAAAATTTTGGTAGTAAAGGTAAACATGTGGATTTTCCACGATTACGCGCAACACGTTTTTCGGGGTGACTGCCCCTTCAACTTCAGTTAAAATAGATTTGTGATACATTTGTTACTTGTAATTGTTATTGTAGAAAATGCACCGTGAAAGTGGGAAGGGAGGGGGGGGGGGGGTGAAAATTTCATTTCGTTTTCAAAAAGCAGAATTAGAGGTGCACTTCTCACCTGATAGGAAAAACTAGCACAGAGTTTCTATCGTTTCGTTTCAAGTAATTACGATTAATACGTACATTTTTTAATCGTATTTTTGCTATAATTCCGCGGCCAACTCAGTTCGACGCCCTGTACGCGGGACACTGCTCGCATTCCCTTGGTACGGCACTGCTCAAACGTTAGGCCTAGGCCTAACCGAAGGACTGTCTTCAGGTCAGGATAATGCCTACTTTTTCCCTTTCGAAACAAACTCAATTCTCGACTTATGGGGCCAATTAGTCCCATAAAAGTCAATCCGTGGTCTTCGCGACATTTCGTTGAGGACGTTAGGCCGATCGCAGGCCTATGCTGACTTTCACGCACCATTTCAGCGTGTACATGGAACGTTAGACTTATCTTTGCGACCCCCGGGGAGACGGAGCTTCAAATTTGCTGAAGCGAATTTGTGCTGAGAGAGGAAGAAGCTTGCTCAACTTCGTTCCTATTGATGCTCTCTGAGCAAAATACGAGGTTGAATTTCGTAGGGGGTTGAAGAAAGGAAATAAGCACTAACAAAGCTTATTGGTAGGGGGAAAACCAATGGTTTCCCCCTTCGTTCAACCCCACCACCTCTCCCCTCACTCTCTAAGGGACTCACTAACGTTAGGGCTAGGCCTAACCCAAGGGCAGTCTTCCGGTCAGGCCTAGGCCTACTTTTCTCTTTCAGAAGAAACTCAACCTGCGACTTACGGGGCCAATTAGGCCTATAAGGGTCATTCTTGGGGTGTTTGGAATATCTCTACCAGGACGTGTCACGTTGGGCCTATATGGAGTTTCTCGAACCAACTCGTCGAGGCCTGAGGAATGCCTCCTGCACTGAAATGTGTGTCAGGCTCCATCCTGTTAATTCAGTGATGTCAGGATAAGATACATCCATATCCATATATATTGATAGCAGAAGTGTCGTTTTGCCCACGATTCAATCTCGGTTCATCTCATGAACTCAGCACAAAAATTAATTCATAAAAAACATACAGATCAGAAACCGATGCGATGGCAGAAGCAGTCATGTATCGGAAATAACTCCTGCCCGATATCCGGCAACACTGGGAGACGGGACTGGTGTTCCACAAGCTAAGCCTGAATGCACTCCAGGAGGGGCTAGCCAGGGTGGGATGCAAGAAATGTATTCTGGTATGAAATCGAGTATAAGTGTTCTTCGTTATCCCGGGGAATTGAAGCTGAAAATTTTCTGGAACGATTCTGTGAGAAGTGACGTGACGACACTAGCTTGATATAGTCTAATAAAGCTTGAACTGAAATGCCTGTTGAAATTATTCCTATTTTCCTTACTAATAATACAGAAGTGTTCTTCTGGGACGGTCTTTATGGTACATGGTCATCAAGTAGTGTTTCCCATGTGAATCTGTTTTTTTTTGCTGTATTACATGACTTCCCGAGTATGGTGAATGCCTTTGGCACGTATCGAAGTGATATAGGTTATCCAAAGAAAGGACAGACTCGCGTGAAACTCACCGCGTCAGCATTGCTCACATATTAATAGAAACAACGCTTCACTATGGCATCAATCCTTTAACGTTGATTCAATATTGATTCGATGTTGAAAAGAGCAATATTGCGAGAACGTTGTCTGGTCAACGTTCCATCGACAGATGTCAGACGAGACATCTGGCGAGATATGGGAACAAGCATGATTTCCTGACTGTGAAATATGATGGCGACTGCTTGCCAACATGGTTAGTTACCTTATATCATTTATATATTAATCAGTACGCGTCTCTAGTACTTATAGAGCAGTTCTTGATATTTTCTCCACTAACGAAGCCGGGGAATGTACAGGGTGGCGCAAAAGTCGCGCACCATAGGGGAAATTACAGTCTATGTCCAAATCGTTTGCCATTACCTTGAAAACACTTCGATTCGCTGCACACATGTTTGAACATATCTTAACCCCACTCTCCCTTCTTTTGTTTTAATTTTGCAGCCACCCCTTACCTGCAAATAAATAAACAGGAATTAAGGTAGTGCAACAGTGAAACCCCCTATGGTGCGCGACTTTTGCTCCACCCTGTATTTATCAATATTTCCTGGATATATTTGGCCAATGTGGCAACCCAACCTAACAGGACCCAGGATAATTCTGAGCAGGGTGATGGCCGCAAAAAAGTTAGCGAGGTCCTATTACTCCATGAGACCACAACTTTGAGGATGATTCCATTTATGATTATTGTCGAAGCTTTATTATTGACGACGCCGGTGTCCTCCTGCTTCCGAGGGAACCGGATGCCTCTTTCTCATCTCGGTGTTAAGTTCGCATTGTGCCTTGGATCTTAAAAAAGCGGATTTGGAGGATGGAGATCGTGTCCTGATGGTATTCAAAAGATACTACAGTTACTTCAAAGGAGCTGGAAGTCTCTTCAGACGAAACGATCAAGAACGAGGCTTCTGGTACCGAAAAAGGAAGTCACGATGGACGTGGACATCACCATCATTTAGTGAATGGAGAGTCTCAGTATCTTCCATAAGGTGCCATTGGAATTTTTCGTTCCCTAATAGTTTTTTTTTAAATAGCAAATTGTAAAAACCTTTTTCTTTTAGAGAAATTGTAAGGTTGTACGTTCCCACCCGTAAAAAAACGGGTCTCTCAGGAGACATACCTCTGTATCAAGATTTTTCCTGAAATCAACGTTCAGAAATTACATTTGCCAAATTTCACAAATGTGTTTGCCCGTTTCGTTAAATCGAAAATTCTCTGAAAAACAATCAATAAACCCCCCCAAAAAATATGAAAAAAATTGCCCCCACGGAATATCCCCTAAATGTAGAATGCTTCCAGCAATGATCGGCCCAGAAGATATTTCTTTGCCATGTTTCAGCTTTCCGCAGTTTCCCGATTCGTTGAAGCTAAGGAATTCCTTGGAAACGACTCATATCGATGACATGGCTAGAATTAGGGTAACCTACTCTGTCAAGACCCTCTCTAAATATTATATGGGTTTTGGATGTGTTATGATTTACGATGCCCATTCCGAACAATACATCTCGTTTCACAACCTGGAAGTCATGGAACCAGTAGCGTTCAAGGACGACAAGATCGTGACACGTCCGTTCTCTTCAATCAAGCCTCCTCTGCCCTGAAAAAAGGAATACGATACCGAGCCGAAAGCAGGTCACAGATATGGAAAGTCAGTGGAGCGAACGCGGACGAAATGGTTGCATGGAAGTGCTGCGTCCTCTTCCCCGCCCTCATCATCGCGAGCATCCCCAGAGGCTTCTGTAAAAGGGAGGATGAATGCTGCCCGGGCCGGGGGAATCACGCGATGTACGACTCGACAGCGGGAAGGGCCCAGTGCCAGGGCTCAGGTGCTTCGCCTTCCCTGCCAGATTGCAAGGCCCATCTCCAAGTCCTCGTGTCGAATTCATTTGATTCCGACCCGAGCTTCCTCTCGATCTCGTACTGCAGCGATGACTTCCTGGTTGAGCAACGTGATAACGGCATTCTCCACAAGGGTTATATAATTTGTAACAACGCGGGCTCAGGCAAGAAGAAGAGAAAGAGGACGATCTTCGTCTCTAAGTGTTGCCGATTGGAGGAAGGCTTCCACTCGGATGAAAAAAAGTGCGTATCCGGTCCATTTCAAGCGACACTTCCGAGGCTACATTCGAAGACGGGAGAACCATGGGATGTGTCACGATATGAATACCTCATCCGTGTCGATGACCTGGCTTCCAACCCCTGTTCCAACCTCATCAAATCAACGCTCATCAATCCTGCTGATCGTGTTCCTCCTCCTCACCTTCCTCCTCTACCTTGCTTTGCCCAAGAGCAATGGTGTTCACGGAGTAACTCTACTCTCCTATGTCGGCTGCCTCCTGGTTGCCAGCATTGCCCTCATCGTCGGTCGGATAGGCACCCGGAGTGGCATCTCCAACGCTCTCTGCCTCACTTCCGGTATCATTTAATATTCGTACTGCTCCTTGGTTATTCACTCATGCTAAAAAGGTAACTGCATGGGCGAATGAAATGAAACCATGTAGCATTAATTTTGTAGATTTTTCAGATTATTATTCCAATTTTACGTTTTCGCATTCTTTAACGATCTTCTGTTTCACCTTTCCAGCTTTGGTTACATTCTACGGGTACCTTGCCGCATTCTTCTGGCTCAACGTCATGAGCTTCGCCATCTGGTGGACTGTGAGGTAAGTCCAGAGGCTCATCAAATTCCATCGGGAATAGATTCCCTAAAGGACAGATGTAATCGTGATGACCACGAAAATCCTTCCCACATGGACTTGAAAATCCTGACCCTTCCATCTGACAGTTCAATTCCTAACATTCATTCTTAAACGAATGATTCCTGGGTCTTCCTCAGCTAATCTCCGCGTTCCTATTCTTTCATGCGCCTAATGATTCTCCAAGAGACATGAAGAACCCTGTGATCAGGAGAGCAAAGAAGAGGAGGTTCATCGGTTACAACCTTTACGTGTATGGGACCTCGGCGGGCATCTTCATCACGGCATGCATCCTGGATTTCGCTCCCGGCATCCCACATCACGTGATCAAACTGGGACTGGATCCCGACCGACGATGCGGGTTCCATGGTGTATATTCATATTCTAGCCCCATTATTATATGATGATTCGTTGAATAATATTGTCGTTAACGTATAAGGCCCTTTGCTACGGGGTTTGAAGACATTGCGGCTGAAATTACTAATGCTCTTTCAATGATTTTCCAATGAATATAATTAATTAGGTTAAATTCTGCAAGCTTACGTTCCAAAGAGTAGTCAATTGAGCATGGAAAATCAATTTAAACGATTTTAGTGCATCTTGGAGCGAATTACATTGAGCCGGTGTATGACTTCAGCAGCAATAATGCATTGAGCTAATTTGGATGTGTACATATGGACTAGTGGAGGTAAATGACGGATGCAAAATTCTCTCAGACATGATGCAAATTTTTCATTAATTCCTCATTAAAATCCACATTCAGAATATAATCATGGATTGTAGTGTCGATATATTGTCCATTACATAAATATTCAATAAATAATTTTAATAAGGGAACCATTGCAAGGGAATGGTTCTGGATTCAAAATGATTCTTTTAGACATATTTGCTAGTCATGAATTTTTCTTTGAAGAACTTTTTTATTAATATCAAAAATTTTCTCCTTTGATTTTCTTATTTCGCGGAATTTTTCTTCCTCTGCTCGAATTTTCCCTGCAGTGAAATCCTTCCTTTCTTAGCTAAACCACCTAAGGTGGTACTTACCTCTTCATTTGCATCCATTAAGGTAAAAGCTGTGATCCCCCCTTTCCCCCTTTCCCCCTCTCC
>CAJPEV010002021.1:0-40526 GCA_905338385.1 Darwinula stevensoni
CCTGAATCCAGCCGTCATACACCTAGCCTTCCTGCATCCAGCCTTCCAACACCTAACCTTCCAACACCACTCCCCACTCCCCACCCACACTGTCCCCCCTCCCAGCGACACCCTCCAACACTGTTTCAACACACTCCAACACCATTTTAACACTCTTCCACACCCAATCAATACGTGCTGAATGGTGTGGGATTTTCATGAAGGTACTTGCGCTTTGCTCCCTGTTCCATGATTATGGTATTCCAAACATACTCCAAAATCAGGGTTTTTCTTGAAAGTAGCAACCTTAGAGCTACATGTTCATCAAGTTTTAGGTTAATGCCGTGTCCAGAACGAGGATAGAATTAGCGTTATAATGATTAGATTACAATATATTGTGCCATTGAAGCCAACACGCGAATTCTCAGATCGGTTGGTTCAATGAGAAATTGGATTCTTCCCAAATGCGATACCAATAAGTTCCGGTGTGGCAATCGGTTTCGAATTAAATTTTGTTTCACCCGGTACGCTCCCTTTATCAACTTCGAGGGAATCTGATGATGCGAGGGAATCTGAGCGCAACGCAGCGACACCTGGGATAGGCTCGAGGAAACAGAAGTTCGCGGAACCGACACGAGGTGTCACCGGTGTACCGAGTCGAAACGGCTGCAAATAGTTGCTATTTCTTTCCACGCGGTTCCCTTATCTTCCTCCAGGCACGACAGGGAAGATGAGGGAGGGTGGGGCACCATGGGTCACCTTTTTTTGCGACCCTCTTACGCCTGCACAATCCTGAAATTTTTTAACGTTTTAAAGTCGTGACGGAAAAAAATTATATTTAAGAAAATGGGGCACCGTGGGTCGGTGTCCGGGGTCCGATGGGTCACCCCCACGACCGTCGCTGAGACGAACTTCATTCGACCCAAAGTAATCCTGCGAAGAAATCATTAAAACACCGATGGACTTCGAGAAAAATTGAGGACCTTTAATCAGAAAATAATATTCATTTCGCGTCCGGGAATTCCGCTGAACCCCATGGAGTTTTTGCAGTTTTTAGAAAAAAAAAAGACCAAGGGAATCCTCATCTGTATTGCCAACGGTGCTAACAAAAAATTTGGCGCACTGAGTGCCAAATTTTTACCAAAACCCCTTGCGCCAAATGGAGTTGTTTCCCCCCTCCCCCCAGATGAGCCATTAAAGAGATTTTTTTTTCAATCAGAGTAAAAGTTGAACTTGTAGCAGGAATTAAACTTCTTATCTCCCGAATCGAATTCCAGTAATAATGAAGACTCATCAAATCGAATTTCATCATTATTAAATAATTTGCGAAAATCGAGACGTCACTTCCAAGAAAAGGACAACAAAAAGTGTAAACTACAGAAAAAGTCAACACGATTAACACTTGGGACTGGAATTTTTCCCTCTACGCTATCCTGGCCGCGCTATCCTGGCCCGACTATCCTGGTCCCACTATCCTGGCCCCTCAGCAGGAGGATGTGTGGCATGCGTCATGAAAAGAGCAGGGAGGGCTATGAATGGCCCGACCCAATGGTGCCTCACTCTCCCCTGCCAGGAGGCTCCTGGAAACACTAGCGTGAGGAGGTGGAGATGAGGAGGTGGAGATGGGGAGGTGGAGGAGAATTTGACTTACGAGATGGCTTCGTGGGAAGTTCACTAGAGGAGCGAAGATGGTACCAGCCCTTCACTGGGCGTGCTGAGCTCCTTCGGTGGAGGTGGATCCGGATGAAATGAAATATTTAGGTCGGCTGAGCCGCTTCGACACGCAACTCCGGAGCGGGACGATTCCCAAGGGCGTTCGAGGCCTGATGGCATGATATCGAAGGGAACTTTAATCGAACGCTCATTAAGCCTTTCGCTTCGACTCGCTATAACGTTGTTATGAGCGAATCCACGAAAAACGATCTTAAGCAACGCTGGCACGGCATTGGAAGAGTCAGAAGGGAACATCGTTTCGTGGCCTTTCTCCAAACGTTCTTGTGCTTGCTTGAAAGTCCCCCATGTACAAGGAGGGGCGGGGGGGATAAATATGCATACCACCTGTAGCTTTCATTTTTCAGTAAGACAAAAAACATGTTTTTAAAAATTTTTTTCTCTATGTGAGTGTCTGGCGGTCAACCTCGACTGTCTTAACACGAATCCTCTTCCTCCTAGAAATTTTTCTAGCCATTTTCTGGCCTGCCACGAGACAGAATTGATGAAAGAAACGACCCGGATAAATAGTTTTCCTGCTTCGCTCTTTGGTTCACGATTTTCCCGATGACGTCACATATCACGACCAATTTCCATTTTTTGCAGGAGACGGAACGACTGCATATCTGCACGAAATCGAACAATTAGCGATGCAATTCTGAAATTTTCACAAATAATCCAGACATGCAAATAATATTTATATTACCCCATTCTGTTTTGTTTTTTTGTTTTTTTGCAGCCAGGTGGTTAATTACCGTTTCCATTGGTTTCATTGCAAAAAAAAAAATCCATACCTCATTCCATCATACCGTTCTGAATGAATCACCAGGTAGTAAATTATCCTTGGCTATTTATGTGTGAATCCATAGACTGTTAGGAGAAATTGTTCTAATTTCTCAATAATTAGAGGCATTTAGAGATTTTCAGATATATTTTGGATACCGTGATTGAAATGGGCCATACTCAACGCTGCTCTTCGTCTTGAGGAGTTTTTTTTTTCCAGAAAGAAAAAGGGGCAACCAATAAAAAAAAAACCTGCAAATAAATACAAATCCGGGAATTGCGATTGAATGCATGGTGAGGAAAGTCGAATCTCCACCTGAGGCCATCATGCCCTTGGTCGATGTTGGTGGCGATGGCGATGCACAGTTGACCGGCGAAAGCGAGGAATTTCTGGTGATAAAAATAGCGGGTGACCCCCGGGTGACCATGTCGCAACATCGTGCTCATCTTCGCTGAAAAATTCTCGAAACCATAACGCAGAACACCGACGACTCTAAGAGGTAATACTAAAGGCATACTGTTACTAATGGTAATACTAAAGGCATGCGGCTCTTCCTGTGGGAGTAGCAGGGCTGGAGGACGTGCTCCCTCTCCGTCGGGCAGGCGGAGAGCGCCTGCATCGGCGTGGAGTTGGAAACGCCTTCGAGGATGAACGGGAGGCGATCGCTGATGTTCACAGGGGAAAATTTCTTGGCCGCGTGGATGTCTTCGGTGACGGAGATGCGCTGTTTGAAATTATGAGACATTCCTATATTTCCATGGAATTTGAACGTGCATCCTCGGTAGAGGGTCACGCGCTTGCCCGGAATACTTGGCCCGCTAAACGTACACTCTTAGAAAAAAGGGGAGCGATTTTTCGCAAAAAAGAGAGTAAAATAGCTAATGTGTGCTGCAGTGCCCTCCGAAGTATGTTAGTCATGTTACGTTGCCAATGTTGTCTCTAGGAGTCTAGATTGCAAATTCTCGAATCAGATGGCATAGGGGGTCATTCCATCCCGATTCATCCAAGCGAAAACTCCAAACTGTCGTAGGATTCTCTGCGTTTTCCGTCACCGAGAGCGACTCGCATTGAAATCCTGGAACATCATTGGGTAAAGTATAGGCCGTGAGTGCGATGATTTGGTGCTTCTTTGAATGAGCGCTACACTTAGGGAACTTCTCGTATGATTATTTTTTTTTTTTAGCTTTTTCCCATGTTTTACGGTATGTAGGATTCCGTTTCAAGTCTTCCCGCATCTTGCCCCTTGGATCCGGTCGTTGTTCAACGAGGATTTTTTCCCGGGTTTTCATTTGCCCGCTTGGCAACCAGTTGCATGTCTTCGGAGGATTCGCGACCGTTGCCTTGAAATCGCTCGTTTGGAACAGCCATGTCCATTGAGTAACAGTTTCACATGGACAGAGTAACGAAGTTCTTCCCGGTTGCGAAAGAAGGCGTGAGTCACGTTCGGATTCGAGGGGACGACATATTCTTATCTTTAGTGGCAATGTATAGGATAAATATACGGAACCTTATCGCAAGATAATATAGGCAAAAGCTAAAACCATTCCTCAAACGTCCATAATGAAGAGGACGTCCCTTTAAGGAACAATTTGACAAGAACACTATCATACAAATAATATGCTGAAAATATGTAAGAAACAGGAACCATGCAGACATTCCGCAAGTTATAAAATAGCAAATAATTGATTTACTCATTCATTTTTAGACATGCCTATCCCTTTCCAAGGGACAACTTTTTCTTTAAAAATCGTGGGCGACCTCTTGGTAAACAGTCACACAGCCGCACTCATCTTTGTTGAAAACTCATCGAAACTCGTTTCTAATTGGACAATAAATGAGTCGGAGCAACAGTTTGAAAATTGTATGAAGGTGATCAATAGCCCTCACTTGCAAGGTCACCGGCTTAGTGCGGCTCTTCGTGAAGCGTAATGCACTTGAGGCTCCCCTGCATCTGGATGCGCGCGATTCGGTACGAGTAGCAGGGCTGGAGGATGTGTTCCCTCTCCCCCGGGAAGACGGAGAATGCCTCCATGGGTGTGGAGCTGGAGACGCCCTCCAGGATGAACAGGAGGCGATCGCTGATGCTCGCGGAGGAGAAATGCTTAGCCACGTTGATGTCTAGGTGACGGAGATGTGCTGTTTGAAATTATGAGACATTCCTATATTTCCATGGAACTTGTAAGTGCATCCTCGGTAGAGAGTCGCGTGCTTGCCCGACGAACTCGACTCGCTAAACGTATCGAACGAAAACTCCAAACTGTCGTAGAACTCTCTCGGTTTTCCTCCACCGAGAGCGACTCGAGTTTTCGCGTTGAAATCCTGGAACATCTTCGGGTCGTTAAAAGTATAGGCCGTGAGTGCTATAACCTGGTACTTCTCGGCCTCTGAATGAGAGCTACCCTTAGGGAACTTCTTATCGTATGATTTCTGAGCTATTTCCCATGCTTTGCGATATATGGAATTATATTTCAAATCTTCCTGCATCTTCCCCTTCGGATTCGGACGTTATTCATCACGGATTCTTTTCAGGATTTCCATCGAGCGCTTGGCAACCTTCCGCCCGTCTTCGGGGGATTCGCACACCTCGCTCCCGTCACCTTGAAATCGCTCGTATCGAACGGCCATGCCGATTGAGTAACAGTTTCACAGGGGCAGAGTAACGAATTTCTTTCCGGTTATGAACGAAGGCGTGAGTCACTTTTGGATTCGAGGAGATAGGGACGACATTATCTTATCTTCATGGGCAAAAATCAAAACCATCTCTCCAACATCCATAATATGAACGACTTGAAACGGAATCCTCCATACCGCAAAACATGGGAAAACGCTTTTTAAAAAAATCATACGAGAAGCTCCCTAAGGGCAGCGCTCATTCAGAGAAGCACCAAATCATCGCACTCACGGCCTGTGCTTTGAACGATCCAATGATGTTCCAGGATTTCAACGCGAGTCGCTCTCGGTGAGGGAAAACGCAGAGAATCCTACGACAGTTTGGAGCTTTCGCTTGATACGTTTAGCGGGCCAAATATTCCGGGCAAGCGCGTGACCCTCTACCGAGGATGCACGTTCAAATTCCAAGGTTCAAAGGAATGTCTCGAAACTGCAAGCGGATCAGCCACCGAAGACATCCACGCGGCCACGAAATTTTCCACTGTGAACATCAGCGATGAAGTTGAGGTGGAGGTCCAGGATTCAACTTACGAGGTGACTGAATGGGAAGTTCACTAGAGGAGCGTATCGTCCCGTTGCAATGGGCGCTGGACATTGGGCGCTGGGCGTGGCTGGATCCTTCGGAGGAGATGGATTCGGATGTAAGGAAATATTTAGGTCGGCTGAGCCGCTTCGACAGGGATTTCCGGAGCGGGATGGTTCCCAAGGGCGTTCACGATGGCATGACCTCGAAAGGAACTTTGATTGAACGCCCATCAAGCCTTTCGCTTCGAGTTGGTTTTTTTATTATAAGCAAGGTCATACGCAATGCTGGAGCGGCATTGGAAGAGGGACCATAAATATGTATATCACTCGTAGTTTTTCTTTCTCTTTACGCCTAAAATCAAAAAATAAAGAAAAACGTTTTGGACTTCTGTGTGAGTATCTCTTCGACGGTCAACCTCGGCTGTTTTAACGTGAATCCACTTCCGCCAAGAAATATCTTGAGGTTCAAAAAAATATTCGGGCTGACCATGATGACGGAAATGACCCCTCAACAACTCTGACCGCCACCAAACCGATAACCGTCTGCGAAGTCTGGTGAATTTATTGGTCACGTTGATGTCTTCGGTGGCGAAAATGCGCCATTTCAAGTTATAGGACATTCCTTTAGAATCCTCAGCGTTTTTCCCCCACCGAGAGCAACTCGAATTTTTTTACGCTGAAATCCTGAAGCATCATTGGGTCGTTGAATAGGCCACGAGTGCAATGATTTTGGTGCTTCTCGACCTCTGAATGAGCGCTGCCCTTTGGGAAATTCTCGCATGATTTTTTTTTTTAAGCGTTTTCCCATACTTTGTGATATGTAAGATTCCGATTCAAATGTTCCTGCATCTTACCCCAAGGATCAGGTCGTTTTTTCAAAGCGGATTTTTCCCCGGATTTCCTTTGGCACCCAGTCGCCCGCAATCGGGAGATCCGCACACCACGCTGCCGTCGCTTTCGAATCGCGCAAATCGAACGGCCGCGTCCATCGAGTAACAGTTTCACAGGGACAGAGTAACGAGGTTCCTTCCGGTTGCGGACGGAGTCACGTTCGGATTTGAGGGGATGAGGACGACGTGTTATAATCTTTATTTGCAATGTATGAGATAAATATACCGAACCTTATTCCAAGCAACAATTTGCAATAAACGAAACCATTCCACAAACGTCCATGATAAGGACGACGTTCCTTTCATAGTTAAATTTGACCGAAATAATATCATGCAAATCATATTCTGAAAAAGGCTGATTAAAAGAAACCATGCAGTCTTTCCATACATTTTTAAATAACAAATATTGGATTTACTCATTAATTTTTAGATATGCCATCCCTTTCCAAGGAATTAATTTATCTCTAAAAATCACTGGTGACCTCTTGGTAAACAGTCACACAATCGTACATCAGTTCGGCGCTTCCTCGCGAAGCGTAATGCACTTGAGGCCTTCCTGCTCCTGGATGCTCTTGATTCCCAGGCTTCGCGATACATGGAATTATGTTTCAAATCTTCCTCCATCTTCCCCTTCGGATTCGGACGTTATTCATCACGGATTCTTTTCAGGATTTCCATCGAGCGCTTGGCAACCTTCCGCCCGTCTTCGGGGGATTCGCACACCTCGCTCCCGTCACCTTGAAATCGCTCGTATCGAACGGCCATGCCGATTGAGTAACAGTTTCACAGGGGCAGAGTAACGAATTTCTTTCCGGTTATGAACGAAGGCGTGAGTCACGTTTGGATTCGAGGGGATAGGGACGACATTATCTTATCTTCATGGGCAAAAATCAAAACCATATCTCCAACATCCATAACATGAACGACTTGAACCAGGAGTCTTGAAATGGAATCCTACATACTGTAAAACATGGGAAAAAGCTAAAAAAAAAAGTAATCTTACGAGAAGTTCCCTAAGGGTAGGGCTCATTTAGAGAAGCACCAAATCATCGCACGCAAGGCCTATACATTGAACGACCCAATGATGTTCCAGGATTTCAGCGCGAGTCGCTCTCGGTGAGGGAAAACGCAGAGAAACTCGAAACTAGAGCAAAACTCGAATACCGCATTATCTAAAATACAATAATATCCTTTCGCATTTATTCTACGTTAAACAGACATGGAGTGATTTTTCAGCGGCTGTATTCTCAGCAACTCTGTTCTAAATGTATTGCGTGGACCGTGTCTTCCGTTCCACTTCATGCCAATTGCCAGGATAGGACCATGAAAACGTCAAGCCGAGTTATGGAACACTTCAATCGGCTTTCCACAGGATGACCCAGGAATGCTTGGAATGACTCTTTTCACCTCAGCGCCACATGTGCCAAAGGCTCTGCTACTGGTGGACGCCGCCATTGCCTATAAAAATTGAGAAGTCACCCATATTGATTTCACACGGACAATTGAATCGAAGGGTATTGTGACATCATCCTGTGATGTCAGCAAACTTTCTCCCGCAATATTCTCATGGACTTGGATTAGAGTTCGTTGAAAAAAATGGCAATCCAAAGAATATAACTTTCTGAATGCACACTGTGTTTCACTGATTGAGTTTTGATATGCTCATCAATGATTTAAAAAAATATTTGTTGTAAACTTAAGTGACGCCCCAGGTAGCACAACGCTGGTGGACCATCGCCTACATCTGGGAGATGTAGGCGATGGTCCACCAGCGACATGGCACCCTTTGCATCACAGTTGTCTCGCTATTTGATGGCCCTCTGAAGGTCCCCTGTCGCTGGCTCCTGTCTAGCACAAATTTGTTGGGAGGTTCTCTACATTTCAGGATTAAACTTGACGGTCCATCAAATACGAAACTGGCGGCATGACACGATTTATATCATACTTGCAGTCACTGGCTCATTGATTGCTTGTGATGGTCCTATTCTGAACACCTTTTTTGTATTCTTCATGATGTTATGCATAAATAATCCAAAAACGTCAGCACCTAATCCTTTAAAACTAAGTCCATAAAAGTACTCCCAATATTCATATTTTTTAAATCAAAATGTAAACAATTTCATGGAATAAGCAAGAGGTGTGCTACTTGGGACCTCTTCAGAAAGAACTGAAAGACCTGAGTCACCAGTCATGGCTGAGCATATTTTTCCAGTTACGGTTGAAATTGATTGATTATCCATTGATTGATTATTGATTATCCATCATCAGATGGATAATCTCTACTCAGAACACGAGGTGAAAAATCACATTCGAAATACATGTGCCAGTCATCAGGAGACGCAGCCAATTAATTTCCATGTGACCTTGGAAGGCACTTAGCGGAATGGAATATGTTTCATAGCCAAGCGGGAAATGACGATGACGCGAACGAGTGGTTTCCCTTGAATCACTAGTGCTGAAGGTCTTCAAACTGCATTTCCCGCTGTAAAATGCACAGCAAACGATTAGCTTTGATAATTCTACTGCAGTGCTGAGTATCCTCGAAGCGATCTTCGGATCAACGTCCATATAGAATCCCCAGCTGACGAGATCCTACACATTGACGTAATCTGATATAGTGGGAATATGAATTAAAGTCATCCAGAGCTGTTCTCGGTGAACAATACTAGACCAAATAAATTGCTGGGCTTGGCAAGAGCAGTGTCAGTGGTAAAAGCTTTTATCTTCTCAACTGAATAAAAGCGACTCGAGACTCGATGCTTGTAGATTTTCTTTCGCAACATTCCCACTGCTCCCCTCCTCGACTTGTCTTTGACAGTCAGGGGCCATGGTTGTGCAAGGTTGGGCGTGGCAGAAAAAAAGGGGCCGACACAAGAAAGGCGTTATCGGGAGATAAAAATTCCGAACACGTTGTCGTAGCCGATTTATTTAATGTACCATTTTGATTTTCCATTCCCAATTGTTTCTTGCGGTCGGCTCATACCAAAATAAATTTCCAATAGTGAAAACGTTCCATAAATGAACATGGATTAAATTGAATCGATATCAATCAATCGCGCTTAAACCTCATTGGTAAACAAAAGGATATTACGCGCGCAAAAACGTTGGTGCGATTGACCTAATAAATTCCAGAACGAAAAATCATTTCATGAAGGTATATGGATAAAATAATGCAAATCCTTGTGCTCTTGATAATTCCATGACAAATAGCACGCATAATACGAAAGGGTGAAACGTGGAGCGTGACAGAGGAAGAAAGAACATAGCCTTCGTTGACGTTAAACGTTGAACATATGATGATTTATAGAGGACGTGCTTCCTGGGTATTGACTGAGAATGGAGATAATACAACATATACAGTATGTTTACAGATAAACGTTATCAGGGTAGGTTGAGAGGTAGGGAAGAGAATTTTCTTGCAACTAGTAGATTGTGGGCTTCGATTTGTGACATGCGTATTGACTGGAGTCCACAAGGTTTTAATAAAGTCATCCACCACAGTAGTGACCCGTTGGGGTAACTGAGTGCGTGTCGTGAATTTGTTACTCTCCATGAATGCTGAAATAACGTTCGTCGCTATCATTCTGCAAATACGGTTGCAGAACTAGGCTAGAAGACGATATCAGCTCCTGCATGAACAGTGCTTCGTGTGAGTTATTCGTTTCAGGTGAAACATCTGCAATGTCCTTGAATGAGTGGACTAAATGGAATAGGAATGAGTAACGTCATCTGAAAACAATGATTCAACGCCTCGACATTGTTAGTTTAGATGGAACAAGGAGAAATGAACGAGATGGGATCCAAGAAGACAGTGACAGATCTCCAAGATGAAAAGCCAACTGATACCGATTCAGGACCTCAGGGCCATACTGGTGAGTAAAATGATATTGTACTGATAGATGTTTCGAAAATTGCTAAACAGAAAAAAAATTTGAAATTTGTTTTAAAAAGTGCAGAAGGCAGGAATGGTGTATTGTGGTTCAGGATGGATTCATGGAAGAATTGACTCTTTGAAGGATCGATTCATTAAATGACTGATTCATTATAGCAGCTTGTCTCTTATCGGGCTATTAACTTGTGTTTCTCCTTTAGAGGTTTACGCCATTTCTAAGGCAGAAGAACTCCAAGAACAACATTCTTTCTCTTCACACACTCAGCAAAGCAAGAGGCAGGTGCTATCGTTCTTGAAGGACTTTAGAGAAGTTCCCCTTTGCCATTAATGTGTCCTTTCACCTGGTTACTTACAGAGACATTGGAATAATGGCATTGCAGCAACTGAAAAGAGAGTTAAAGCACGGTAGCACTCTGGTCGACATGAACATATTCCTCGATAAACTGGCGGAGAGGCACATCATTACGGTGGTTCAAGAAAGGGATTTGAAAGCCATTAAGAAAAGTTTTGAACTTATTGATGAAACTTTCTTCATCCTCCTTGGGAAAAATCCTCAGCTCACCTACCAGAGTGTTTTGGAGATTCTACAGGAAATGGGGAGAGGGGACATGATCGGTGAGCCACAATCGATTAAGCACTCTCCGTCATTGAAACTCGTCAAACCAGTCATACTCGTATGTTCCAGTGTGATGAGATTCTGGTAAGATACTAAAAATAAATCGTTGCATCAGCGGCAGATAAAGTTATAAGGTGCTAAAATTTAATCTTCGACATCATGTGGAAATAGCTGCACGGTGGAAGGAGTATTATCAGAGGAGATATTAAGTTATATCCAAGGCATTCTCCCTCCACCACCACTACTGGAACATAAAGGAGGAACTCCACATTTTATACCTTGTCGTGAGGCGGGGGTGGAAGGAGATTGCCTTGGATTCAACTCCTTACCTCCTCCGCCTCCAGATCACATACGTTTCTGTTATTTGCGCACGGTATCGAAAATTCAATGTTGTCATCATGGAGGGTCACTGCAAACACAGTAATAAAGGAAATCATGAAACCCCATCAATTTCTCTTCCCTGGGGCACAAAATTATTTCTTCTAATTCGAAAATGACTGTATTTATCTTAGTTTTAAAATAGAGATTTACCTTTCAGCCACCCTGTGGTAACATATGGACGAGAAAGTCATATACTGTATATGCAATACATTGAGCGTAAATTGAAGTGAATATTTTGTAGAATTATGTTGTTAATTGAAGAACTAAGTTGTTACCTGTTATGAAAATGTGTTAAAGCTGAAAAAATGTTCTTAACTCACAATTCTGTGAAATTACTAGTGATTCGTCAACAATGAATTGTTGCGAATTAAATAACTAATAATTAATTGCCTTAATTTATTTTACAAAAAACATACATTTTACTTTTAAATAATGAAATATAAAAAATCCACATTAATTGTCCTGCAGTGTACCTAGGTATTTCAAAGAGGTTGATCGACCTGTAATATAGCCAAGTTCACCAGTTGCAGCAAATGGGAGTTGGAGAGGGGGGGCGGGGACCTGTGGCAGTGGCAGATGGAGAAATTATTCGATGCGGGGGGGTTTCTAGCCCCATTCCTTCATGAACCTCACTCCTTCCAACTGTTTCAATTTTATAACGAACTTGGTGGTTTATATCTCAGGCCATAATTTACAAAAACTACGAGGCCCGAGAAATAAAATAACCAAAAGGAATGTCATCCTTTTTCTATGTTCACCAAAGGATTACAAACCTGGACATTGGGAAAGGGGGAAGGGGGGTGGGTCGCTCCCTCTCCCCTGGATCTGCCAATAACTCCATAGTCCACGATGTAACAGCGGTTATTTAGTAATAAAAAATGCAGAATTCCTTTTCACGACAGCAGCTCACTTTTACACAACTTGGGTTAGTGAGATAGGAATTGCAATAATTTAGATAGCAGCTAAGTCACGTTGCATGGCATTCTTCCAAACAGGAAATTTGGGAATCATGCTGGTGGGCACTGAGTTTTTTTTTCCTGGCAAATACGGATTCACGTTTCTTCATTGTCACACGCCGCATGTTGCCTCCCGTATTCCGGAATGCAAGACATGTACTCTAATGCGCATTACCATTCTACAATGTCCACATTCATATTTTTAACTGCATCATCTTCTTCGGAGTCATATCACGAATTAGTGAACCTAGGAGACATTCCTAAAGGCACATTAGCATCACTGTTAAGTAAAGGGTGCGTCAGACCTTTCCATCCATGGTTTCGGTGAAACGACATTTTGTGTTTACACTGCACAATAATCATACAAATGCACACATTTCTCAAGTTCATTTACAACGTATCATGTGAGAGGCAGAGCATGAATGTCATTATCATTTCGGATTTTAGCGATACTTGCATAACGCATTTCTCAATTTACAAATGTATCTATATGACAGATTGATAATCTTATTCAGCGCATAATTTCGTCAAATCATCACGGTCTTGCTGGCCATGTCAGAGTAAAAAATATCCATTCCATACTAGAATACGCTAATGAGATTCATTGTAGATGCAGCCTCTGGCCTATTAAGCTTTTGCCTCTAAAGACAGGCTTTATAACCCATAGGCCTCCATGCCTTCGTTTTTCCAGATCATAGGCTTGGTAACCGATAGACCTGCGACCATTTTCCTTTCCATATCACAGGTTTGACGCGTTCCGTAATTCCTCCACATGGTGGTTAGGCCTACAAGCCTGGGCCATTCTATGATCTTGGTGGTATGGGTGAAACAGCTCAACATATTGCCTACTGGGCATTTTACCCTGTCCATCCGCCTCTCTGGCCTAAGCCTCGGTTGCCTTAGCCTAAAGCTTGATGGCTATAAGGCTATGACTTTTTCGGCCATGGGGCTAGGCAAAATGGCTCGAAAAAAGGACTCATAAACGAGAATCTCCGTGGGTGGTACGCAAAGTGTAAAGAATATGCAAGTGCGGTGCGCTCGCGGAAGAGAAGTGGCAGTGCCGCAAAGGTGTGCACTGACCAGTGAACAACGTGAAGATGTTAATGCCCTGAGGGGAGCTGCAGTAATAGTAGAGCAACATGAGGCTGTTAACCCTGCGTGGAGATTAGCGCGCGTACGCATGGAACCTTTAACCCATATTCTCGCTGCATTGACGGGGACGCCCAACGTCATTCTAGCCTTTCCGCTAGATCTCGACCCTGTGAATGTGGAATGCTCTATAGAGGACTGCTTGGTTTTGCCTTTCTCCACTTCGAAATGAATGATTCGGCAAGGTTTTTGTCATGATCACATTATGGTGTTCCATTCGAACCCATTGAAGTTTCCGTCCGAGTTAAAATATTCCCAATGTTCGCGAGTTTAATAGATAGTACAACAGTGCAAACGCGTCGGTTTCCGGTGCAATCAGTGCAACTATTGTTGACATTACCGACAATGGTTCTTACTGCTTCAAAACATCTGGTGAGGTCTACCATTTGACTACGACCGGTCTACATGAATTTGATAATGTCGTTCCTCCGCTAATTCATTCAGCAACTAATGTATGCTCAACTGTACGTTTACGATATAGATGAAGTTGGTGAAATGCAGCAGTGCATGCTTTTTTCGGAATGGTAAGTACGTCGCTGTTATCGATGGAGCAAGCGAAACTGGTAAACAATTCCTAAAAATCACACGAATTAATATGCTGAAAGTGTCATTCATGGCGTAAAAATCAGGTGATGGTTAGAGCTCCCGACGTCATCACTTGGCATGAAGCGCCGATGGCACCTGCTGAAGCGCTGTTAACGTTGAAACGGGCGTTGCGAAACTCGATTGACGATGACAGATTCGCTGGAAAAGTAGTTGTGCTGGGTGGGATGGGATTCACCATCCAGCGAGGTCTATCATTTGACTACGATCAGTCGAAATCCGTTTGAGTATGTCGTGTATGAAGCATTTGCATGAGCACCGGACGATCTAATATCTCCGTGCGCTTACCAGGCGATCGTATCTCCCATGATATGATGAACGAATTGTTTTGGTAACGACGTAGGGTCTACGATACAGAAGTGATAAGCAAATGCGCCCATTCTGTGTCAGAATGAGCACTCCAGTTTGGTCAATAAGGACGTGTTGTCCCGATTGGAAGGCGAATTGTGGACACCACATCACAGTATCGACATTGTTAAGAACGATCATTGTGGTGATGACACTGATCGGCTGGCCACCTTCCCGGTTCAATGCTTCAAAATTCTCAATACTCTGGGTCTCTTTCTGCATGTCTTAAACCTAAAATCTAGAGCCTGTACGGAGTCTTATGATAGGCGTGTCCTTGCAAAGGTCGTTCTCAATGATCGTGAAGGACTTAAACGTAAATGTATTAACACATTGCGTACCGGACAATTTACCCCGTCCATCCACCGCTCTGGCCTATGCCTCAGTTGCTTTAGCCTAGAGCTCGATGCCTACAAGGTCATCACGTTTTCGGCCATAGGCTAGGCAAAATGACTAGCGAAAGGACATAAAAATGGGAATCTCAATGAGCGGTACACAAAGTATTAATATTATGGGGTTTGAAATGAAAAGGGGGCAATGGCTGTTACTCATGGTCTAAGGGTAACTGAATGGTAGGGGACTAAAAGTTTCCATTTCATTTTAACACCCATAGTAGTCGAGGTGATCGCAGATGCGCTTCGTGGCTGGGTTCACTTGCTCCCTATAGTTTCACTGGACATGTTAACTCAAGTCAGAATACCGGTCCATCTTAACCAACGTCATTTCCTTATCCAGCTTACCTATGGTATGACTATAACAAAGTTTCAGGGACAGATATTTGTTCAAGTCGGATTACTACTTGCGGAGGCAGTATCCATGCATGGCATTTGTAAATTGCCTGTTTGCGAGTTCACTCTGAGTATTCGCTAAAGACTCTGGTTATCAATGGACCGAAGCAGGGCGAAACTGAGGCTAAAACCATTACCGACGACGTGGTCTTCGGGATTATTTTTGTTCATTATGATATAAGCTTTCCGTTTTGTTCCCACGTATGTCCCGTTTCTTGATCTTTCATTGTTCCTTCCATATTTACTTACTTTACCCATGTTAAACTCATGTTGGTTATAATTTGCGCATTTTGGCAGATGTAGTTCGCTGTGCCTCAGCATCTCTCTGATGCATAATGTTCCATTGTGGAATGTAGATAAATTTTTGGCAACGGGAACCTGGCTAAGACTGTTCTTAGTTGATGAGCAGTGAGAAAAAAGTACATGAACGGGTAGAAAGGCCGCAATTGCGGTCATAGGCCGCTAGTATGTATGTAATGCATTTGTGATCACTGAATCAAAACTATCTACAATGAGGTTTGGCAAAACATGAAAAAGAAATATTCCCTGTGACGTTTCATTTGATAGTAGATTCCAAAATGGTGAGAGAGAGGACCGGGAACCTCCTGGAAGAAATGCATTGCAGTACTTCTCAGAATATTACTCATCGAAGCGTGACACCTTCATCACCAACCAAGTAGGTTCAGGGCCACAATTGTTATCGTCCCTGTTTTTACATCATGTGTGAAATGTTTAATCCATATGAACGTTTCACTTGTCTTTTAATATTCAATGATGATGAAAAATTTGTTCCCTTATATATAGGAGTCAGACATCTCAGCTACTCAATGCTTAGTCAGTGGACTAGGTGTTCCTTAGTGTTTGTTGAGGAAAGATAGATTTCTTTACTCTCGTAGATGCCATAATTCCGGTCTGGTGACTCGGAACGGAGCTCGTGGGAAGGTGCATCCAATTCCATTGACTGAAGTATCAGCTGACGTCACCTGGTTGGATGCATCCATCAAGGTTGTCCTTACTCAGACCTACAAGAACGAGGAGTTCAAGTAAGACATAATCTTCAGATATTTTCTCGTTCAGATGAAGCAAGTGATTGGATATTCACTCGGGTCCTTATTTACGAAAAGGATTCTCTTTCACCTTTAAATACCAAAACCAAGTCCTAGAGCTAAGGTTACCAAGAGGATTCACTTTCATCCCTTGCACTTCTTAAGCCCCTCAAGCCAGTAATTAAATTGCTAACCGCCCGTGGCAAGGAAAAGGACCCATGCACGGTGGCCAGTAAATCGGTTTGGAGGGTTTATACCTCTGTGGAAAGCACATAAAGAGGAGCTTTCATGGGTTGAATTACTTACTTTTTTGTCGTTGAGGATATTTTGGTCTTAGATAACATGGAAATATATCACTTGCTAGGAAAACGATAATGGGAATATGCGCATAACTTGTTCACTTTCGTTCATGAGATATCCATGATGAAGTGGATTCAGAGGATTGAATGTCCAACACATTCCGTTTCTCTTGAGGCTCAAGTTCGGGTGAAATGTAGTGGAAAAATTTAACCCATTTCATTAGTTCAGTTTTGGAAAACCTTACTCATCAAGAGAACTGACTTGAAGCTCCTCCTATGGCTAAAGCCTGAAATTGAATGAATGCGTCTTATATGTCCTTCTCTATCATCGCATTTAGGAATTAAAGACTCACAAATTAATATAGAATCCGTTTTAAATGTCATGTGAGTCTTCATCAGTATGTACCTTTCTGAGCCAAATTTAAACCACTTGAACATTGTGCTTTAGTGTGATGCGAGCTCAAAAAGTCCTCAATAGTTGAGATAACAATTAAGCCATTTCACAGAGTAAGTGGAATTGGATTTTTTCCCATAGGTTTCTCAATGAGGTAAACTTGCGTTAAGTCAAATTTCAAGTGGATTTCGATTAAAGTAAGTTCCGGGTATGAATGATTATTTTATTGTATTTCTGTTTGCTAGAATGTACTTAACAAACTTGTACATACATGTATTCCGTATTGCAAAGCCATCCCATCACTTAAAAAAAAATCATTCAGGAGAGTTTGGCGTCCTTTGACCCTCCCTGGCCAGGAGCAGTCGCTCTGTTCCATTGTATACTATGGATCCGTTAGCCACCAGGGCTGGAAGGAAAGTGGGTGTATTAGTGGAAGACGGGCAGCCCGAGCCAGGCGGAAAGCTGGGTTATGTTATCCGGTAGACGGAATGAAAAAAAAGAGACACACCGACCGCAATATCTGGCATTTCCCCATAGTTCCTATGGGAATTGCAGATTAGAAAGGAAGCCTTAACTTTTTTCCCCTTCAAAATTGCCGTCAAGTCGGAGGTTTTTTTTTACATGTTTTCTGTGAACCTACGAGGAGAAAACTGTGGACGGACCTCATACCATTTTTACCACATCATTCCCTGTCATGCTATACTTATTGAACAGTAAACCTATCCATGCATGAACTAATAAAATGAACTATGATGAACATGAGATCCCATCATGTGATTGTGTTCCTCCTTTTTTTAAATAGACCATTGGAAGTACAATATATATTTCCGATGGATGACCGAGCTGCCGTTTGCAACTTTGTGGCCGAAATTGATGGGAGAACGATTCTGGGAAAAGTGAAGAAACGGAGTGAAGCAAGGGATTTCTACGAAGAGGCACTGAAAGCAGGAAGTACTTCATTTCTTGTCGAGGAGAAAACGCCCGAAATATTCGTGGCCAATGTTGGGAACCTCCCAGCTGGGCGTCGTGCTTCAATCACAATTTCCTATGTTACACAAGCAACAATGGATGAAGACGCATTGCGATTTTTCCTCCCAACCACCATTGCCCCGAGGTACGTACCACATGGAGATAACAGCGAAGCGACCAAGACCATCGGGGCCATCGAGTACTCATCCTTCTCACCATGCCCTTTGAAAATCCATGCCATTATTGAGACGCATCAGAAAGCTCTGGTCAAGAGCCCAACTCATTCAATCGAACTCCTTTCGAAAAACATGCGTTCGGATGTCACGAAACTTTTCAAAACTGAGCTGGCACTCAAAGGAATGTCGACAGACATGGACAAGGATTTCGTACTACTTCTTAAGACTCCTCATCAGCCAAGACTGATATTAGAAAAGGGTTCAGATTCCACAATAGCTGCTATGGTCACAATGGTCCCAAAGTTCAATATGGTAGAAACTAAATTGAAACATGAATTCATATATATGATTGATCGTAGCGGATCCATGATGTGTGACAAGATGGAGATGGCCAAAGAGGCATTGCTGTCATTCCTTAAGGATATGCCCAGGGATTCGTATTTCAACATCGTCAGCTTTGGTTCCAATTTCTCCTCATTGTGGAAGGAAAGCCAGAAATATGAAGAAGATGGCGAATACGCGGTAACACAACATGTTAATGAAATGGAGGCAAACCTTGGTGGCACAGACATGCATGAGCCCCTCGTCTCCATTTTCAAGCTGAAACAACCAGAAGGATATGCTCGTCAGATCATCGTTCTCACTGATGGCGAAGTCAGCAACACAGAGGAGATCTTTTCGCTGGTGAGGGACAACTGCAAAGTGAGCAAAACGAGAGTTTTTGTTTTGGGGATAGGAAATGACGTCAGTCATCATCTCGTCAATGGTATTGCACGGGCCGGTAACGGAGCAGCTCTTTTTGCAACTCTAAAAGAAAGTATAAAAGGGAAAGTTCAATACCTCCGAGAGTTTTTCTTACAACCATCACTAACATCTGTTGAAGTAACTTGGGCTCACTCCCAAGCCATTCCAAAGCCAGAAATGGAAGAAGCGAATGGTGCAATAGTCACTCATAAAACACTTGAAGGGTATGGCCTGCCAGAGGTGAAAAAACCTGAGAGGGATTGCGACCTCAATGTTACAGACCCATGCATCAGCGTCAAGAACTTGCCTAGCATTCTGAATGGTGCTTGCTATACGGCGTATTGCATCTACAATAATCCTGAGATTATCCCAGTGGAGATAGCGTTGAGCGCAGATTCTCCTGATGGGCGCTTGGAAAAGGCATTCCCTGTAAAATGCGAGGAAGTTAGAGAGGGGGACATCGTCCACACTTTGGCAGCACGGTCCATCATTCGAGAGTTGGAAGAAGAACTAAAAGAGACGAATTTGAACAAAGGCGATCGATTGAACAAGGAGAACATTGCTATTCAGCTAGGTATCAAATACAACATAGGATCCAGCCTCACGTCCTTCGTCGCCGTTGATGAGAAGGGGCAAATGCAAGAAGACGCTTTTATTCCAAGAATTGTTCCAAGCATGATGCCTAAGGGATATGACGGATGGAGAAGCGGAATAACGCCAGTAAAACGGACTGCGCATGAAAAACGGATTGAGCCAATGTATAGGACACCGAGGTATACGGTAAGCAAGTCTCTACGTAATGGTTTCTTCGTCTCTTCTCATTCATCAATAATGGCAAAAATTTTACTCTTTGCTTCAATCAAACGGAGACACATGGTGAGCTGAAACCTGGCAAGATCGTGACTGCTGATGCACTGAACTCAGGAAAAATGTCAAATTTTCAAAATATTGGAATTTTTTTTTTTTTGGGGGGGGGGGGGGATTTCTTGGGGGCGTTATGTTTTCAAAGAATTTTTCATATCCCAGCGAATCGGGCAGAAATAGAAAAGTAACAGCTGGCGTACGCATAACGTGATGTTGCTTTAGGGGAAAATTCAACTTTTCCTGTGCGTCTTCTCAGAGCACAGCTTTTGGGTGAGTCGCTTTTCAAAATATGATTTTTACCGCCAGTAAAAAGGGATAACGTATAAGGCTGAAACTCGGTGGCATGTAGTTCCTTGGCTCTACATTTCAGAAGAAAAAAAATTTTCGTTAAAACCCATCAGGGCACTTTTATCAAGTACCATTTTCCTCAAGTGTAGTGTCGTCTCTAAGGAGCAGACGACACGATCAGCATCCAGTGTTGCTGGACTAGCTAGTCAGAGGCTCTGAGGACAAATCTTGTGTGCTGTGCCTGCTTTTCAGCCGAGGAATGGTACTTATCAAGCATGGACGTGGTTGAACACTCTAACAGCTCCAAGTGGGGGTTCTCCTCTACCCCACATGACACTTGAACAGATACACGAGAGAGCAGCCAGAGCTGGGGGTGTGTCAGGGGGAGCCCGTCTTCCGGTGTTGACGCTTGTTTCGTGTGCTTGAGTCTGCCGAGCCTTGCTGGTCTGCACATTCCCTTGCTGGTTTTCCTAAAGTCTGGCTGGTCTGTTTATCCAGTGTTTTTACATGGCCTAGCGCCTGCCAATAATGATTTGATTTGCCCGTTGGTTACATTCCGGCCTATTGCCTGAGTCATTGTTTTTTGTCTTTCACTTATTTATTTATTTATTTGTTTTATTTATTTTCATATATTTTATTAGTTTTCAAATGTCAAACCAATAGATTAATTATGGAGCTCCCAACTGGCCTTTCATTTTAACCCACGGTGCTAGGCAAAGTGCCATCCTGGCCCTAGCACTACACAAGTACTTTTTCATCCAATGAAACAGAGATAGAATATTAAAAATCTCTGAGAAGTACCTGTTTGGTGGCTGAGTACAAGAAAAATCGTACTTTCGAAATATGGTCCATTAGCGTAGATTATAGGAGGGAAATAATTAAAAATGTATTCTGGACCCTTGCAAAAATGGACACATGAAATATTTAAAATTAGGCACATCAGAAATAATAGAAGTAAAGATTTTGGTAAAAATCAAGACTTTCGTCCCCATATGTAACGTATTTCAATCGGGACGTATTTTAAATACATGTTTGCCATTTCGCAATGAATAAAAATGAATTAATCAATCTCCAAGGCAATAGTATGCCGAAGGGGCCACCATAGCGACTTTGTTGGACTTTGTTTATGGATATAATCCATCCGGACGCACCTAAATTAGCAGAATAGCACACAACTTGTATGTCATGCTTCTTAAAGACATTCTATACTTAGAACTAATCGAGATGGTTTGAGGAACTCCAGAGAGGCTTAACGTTTCGTCATCCGCACTGAAATGGTTTATGAAACTCGAAACGGGCTTCTAATCGTTCAGTCGTACAAGTCCTCTGAAATTGGTCGTGAGGGACTTAATAGGCATGCGATTGGCATAACGTAACACGCCTTTGACGGAATGTCTAGATGAGAAATTAATCATGATAGGCTTAGTTCCCCAGGTAAGTCGAAGATACTTGTTCTTTAGAATTAAAAAACGTAGACTTACTCGTAGGCCTGACCTGATTGCAGACCGTCGGTTTAGCCTTTGCCTCACGTTAGTGCGTCCCGTGGAAAATGGAGGAATGTGGGGTTGAGGTTAAGGTTGAAGAAAGAGGAAGCCTTTGAATATAGTTTTCACGTTTCCTCATTTGGACAATCGTGACTGAATCAAAACAGTACATTGCCAATAAATGATATCGAAGCACCTCAAGCGGATGATACAACCACCATAGATTGGTTATTTATTTGTTGCATTTATCCCAGACATTGTTTATTCCAAACGTAGTGCTTCATTCTAGCATAACGTTCTCTTTGTTACGTACTAATATTGCTCACATTTTATTTTAGAG
The DNA here is from genome assembly GCA_905338385.1 of Darwinula stevensoni. Lineage (NCBI taxonomy): Eukaryota > Metazoa > Arthropoda > Ostracoda > Podocopida > Darwinulidae > Darwinula > Darwinula stevensoni. The sequence continues at coordinate 21,893 of CAJPEV010002021.1, forward strand.
ACATGAGGCATCTTCTTTCTCTTGAATATACAATATTTCACTGGCAAATGAAATTCATCTTGTTACATTTTAGGAGTTGTACTCTTGCCAGTCGTATTGTCAGTACCTTTGCTCTTGGGATGGAACGCATATTGAGCTCAGTTTCCTATGTGTCCAGAGTTTTTCACTCACCCTGTATAATGGCGCAAGGTCCCTCTCGTGTCAAGACTTTATGCGTCAAACAGAAATAGGAGATATCTCGGTGGGGTTCTGAAACAGTCTCACACTTTAAAAAAAGTATTGTGTATTCTTCTGAAATGCCATGAAAATGAAGATGGATGCGCGTTTTAAGAAGGTTGTTGGCTCAAGTTTCAAGGTTCAAGGTTTGGATAGGGACGTCAATTCTGCCAATCCCCCAACAGGAAGCTTCCCGCACTCTGTGCATAACGCCTTGGAGTTCCATTTTTGTAAGGTACTTATGGTAACTAACCAAGAATATTTCGTTCAGTTGAGTCCTCCATTTCTACGAATCTCATATTCAGCTTGTTTTCAAATAATACCTTAGGCCTCTCACGCTTGATGAGTAATTGTTCATAATTTATTCCCATTCGATTCTTCCCAAATCTGCATGAGTCACTCATACATATTGTGATTGACATATATATGTAACATATTCCCTCTCCCCCTCAGGAAGCGCAAAACAATACTTAAAAAATCGTCTGGGGTCCTAGCATTCTAATGTATGATCCTACCTAAAAAATCTAATTTATTCACTTATTGTGATGTGTTTTAGAGAAAGGGCTCAAAATGGCCATATAATAAAGCAATAACTATTCAGAGCAATTTAAATGTAATTATAATCGAAGGAAATGTATACGGTGCGTCTGAAAAACCAAATACTGTCCTTTCACAAGACATGACAAAAGATTTAAAAAAATAAAAGCATCAGCAATTTTGAGGTATCAAAAAATATTCCAATTCCTATGCAAGGTCGTAAATCTACGAATAACTCCCGACTTGACCGTCAGACCAGGAAAGCACCTTCTAACATGTCCAAACACTATGAACGCTCGACCATAAAATTGCCCTATCACCTGTCATTCTGTTTTTCTCTTGCCTCCATTAGGCTTCCTATAAGCCAAAGTGTGTTACTGAATAGGCATATCCCAGTCAATCTGTGGTGAATCTAAGGTGAATATCATGTTCGAGCGGCCTGCATTGTTGCCATGTAGAGTACCTAACGACTCAGTTGGGACTTCATTAACGGCTCTCTTCAACTCAACTATCCCTCGCCTCATTTTGACATCCTCCACGGAATATTTCATAATGGCAGAATATTTGTGGTTTTCTGGAGGAGGTTTGATGATGCCCAATAATCCTCTCCAGTTGAGACTGTAATGCGACATAGAAGTGACATTCATTTCAAGTAGCTTCGACCCTTGCGCTCAAAAATATTCCAATGTTTGCCAGACATAATGCAGCTAATGAGATAAGGAAAATTTTATTGTCTGATCGCACTCATTTCAAGGAATTCTGCAGCGTAAGACTGTCACTACCTTCTATTGGAGATCATAGCACTCAAATATTGAGGTATGCATTGATCGGCACGTCCAGGACGAAGAATCAAGGCCTCCCAATTCAGCCGTTTTCGCATTGAAGTTTTTTAAAATCTTACATACGAATGTTCACATGTGTTACACTTTGTTTGAAGTAATCACTCAATTTTGATTAAAATATGTCTAATTTCTACGTTCCATCAACGCCTTCCACATCTTACTCTATGTCATCCACCGAATTATCATTATCAATTATCATTTTCATATTTCGTTCACATTCAAAATGGGCATTTCATGTTCCTAAGCACATATTGGTTCATCTCATCTTAATTTGCTCTTGAAACAAGTTCAAAGGAGAGGACTGAGTCAAAGTAAAGGAAGCGTAGCAACCGTACCACACACTGAGTATTTTCAACGCCCCTGAAACCATGAATTTGTTTCAAATCGAGTTGTCCTGGAGGAGGGTACTTTAAAAAAAAATTGATCTCGCGTTCAGTCATATAACCTAAGTCCAATAACTGAGATCGACTTACCACATTTGGAAATAGAATTTTGCGTTTCATTCATGCGCGAGAATCGTAATAATAATTTTTAACATTTCTACCAGAATAATTAAGCGCCGGGGCATAATCTTCTGCTGAATAACTCAACATGAAGTGTATCATCGTGTGTCAGCGTGATGGCCTCATCTAACGTTCTTGGTAAATTTTTTCATAAAACATTCGGTTTTTTCCTTCCAGATGTTCGAGATGAAATGTTCGAGAAGCAAAAGTAAAAAACCACAAGTAACTACGGACCTGGCGGAAGATGAAGAGAAAGGGAAAGAGGATGTGATTTCGATAAAGAAGGAGCATTCTTTTAAACGAATTAAACGAATGATTAAACATCTGAAAAGAGCACAGCTGACTCGTACAGATAAGGAGAAGCTGGAATTCTTGAAAAAAATGCAACTCTTCGATGGATCATTTCCTTTCGATCAGAAGCTCTTGGCAATCTTTGGCTTGACAGAGCGAGAACTCTCCGAGGAAAGAAGGAAGAACAAATGCGGCTCTGAAGAGTTGATTACTGCAGTGGCAGTTGCTTTCATGGAGCTGAAGCTGTCTGCCTACAAAGATCACTGGAAACCTTTGATCAAGAAAAGTCGCATGTGGCTTGAAGAGAAAACATCCTCGTTCTTGGTTGAGAGATGCAAAATTCTGTTTCAAAACTCTTCTCCAGAAGGAAAGAAATTGTAATTTTAAAAAATCTGGCTGGAATTAGGAAACAGACCATTGATCATTATTATGGTAACTGTAGGTCAAGTAACAAGTACGGCATAGCAGATGCAACAGAATGGAAATGAGATTCAATACACAGCAATTACTTCTAATAGATGAATGGGATACAAACGTTTATCTCATTTTCTCTAACCTCCCATCTCGTTTTCGACGGCAAACCTTTAGGTTCCTCCTGATCAACGAGTTCATTTTAATCCGACCCACATCTAGCTTATCAGAAACGTTCAAAGGTCCGCAACGAAAACAGCGACTACCACGTACATGTTTGCCTTCTCGGCACCTTTTGGAGAAATTTTCACAATATATATTGAAAATACTGCTGACGTTCTTTGTATGGTCTTTATTTTCAACCAGAATAAGTTCCTTATATTTTTTACTCAAGCAGAAACCTGCTGAATGCTGCATTTGAAGTGTTTTCATTGGCATCTTTATATGGTTCAGATTACCAGCAAGTATTGTAATGGAAGCAGGACATTATATTTGCAAACAAGCCGATGGTATTGAAAGGAATACATGTTGTTATATAGATTTGATTTACTTCCGATGCAAATATCAAAGTTCTTCCGAAAAATGATAAATAAGAAATATATTTTTTCTAAGTATGAATGGCGTTTCCTTCGGGAATCGGGGAGTACCTAGTAGCATGCCTATCAGCTCCTGATCACTTTTAGTCAAGATTGAGTTGTGCCTAACATGGCAGTGACTGTTGAGGGAGTTCCAATTTGATTTACAATGTATGAATGTATGGATGATCACATTTGTCGCTCGGTTCCAGTGAAATTCATGCGGGTAGGATAAAGTGATTCAGTTGATTGAGAATTATTATTATTATATTATTACTGGATTATTGCTGATGAGCGCATGAAACTTTTCATCTCACTTAGTCTGGATTAAATTTGATACACAGCATACATTTTACCCTAGAAAACAGGGTTGTATTCTCGGAATGCAGGAAAGGTTTTTTTGACCCTCGGAGCATTGAAAAATGTCTAGTTTCAAGGTTCGATTTGAATGATTTGCCCAAGATAATTCCAATGGTTTAGGGGCCAACTGAATGGCAGATCTCTGCCTGGGCTGCGGTTTTGGTTTGATTTGTGTTATGCTGTAGTTCCTCTCTTTGAAAAGCATCGGAGCAGCCCTTCACCTGAAATAAATCTAAGGGAAGCCATCTCTGGTGTCCTGAATGTAAAATCTAAGAATGCAAATTATTAATATCTAACAAGTGCAAGTAAACCTGCTGCAAATAGGAGAAAATGAAATGTTCTGCTGTCGTGGAAGGAGTCACCATGATCATCAGAGACTACCACCGCAGTAACACCCGAACGTGTTCAATGTATGTTTCATTCAAGTTATTGACAGCTTTCCATTAACGTCCTTTCGAGCGTTTTATTAACAGCTTCAATGGTAAAAATACCAAGCAATGAACAACAGTACAATTTATGAGTTCCTTGAACTTCGTGAATTTTATATTTCCATGGAAAGGGTTAAATAAAACTTTATATTATTTATCCGATATGCAATGAACGTTTTTGATGCGTTTCTTTCATCATTTCAATTGCATTCGGTCTAAGTAGAGCCCCACTCACGAGACCGATTAGTTGGATTGAAGGTACTATATTACATTGACTGGGATAGTCTGTGGGAGAAGCGTTGAGAAATTCAGTCTAACGACATAAATTTTCATCCTATCTGCAGATATCTTAAATTCAGGAGTCAGACATTCCCTCTATCGAAGCACCTTTTTTGAGATATATACTTATGCATGCTGAAATTAGTTTCCTTGAAGTCACTTTGGAAATTTAATCATCCTCCCTCTATCGTTCTTTGGAGAGTCCTTGGATTGGGTTATCTCCAATGACGGATTTGTTCAAGAACTTGAGTATCTTCCGCTTTGGTTTATGTGGAGAAAGATCGGCTACATTGTGGAAAGTATCGGGAACTAATTCCAGCTGTATCAGGAATTGACCCGTTATAGCGACTACTGTAATTTGGAGCCATCTATCTTCGGTAGTGCTACCCTTTTTTCTCTCCGGAAAAATTTTTCAGATGGATACCAATGATATGCTCGAGGAAAATAGCATAAACGTTCAACGAATGTCCTTCAAATACAGAATGATTCGTGATTAAAAGGCACCTTAACTGAGCACCAAAAATATGCTCATTCCGGTACATTGGATGTCCAGAGACCTATTCAAGAACATGATGAACTTCCTCGAAAGGTTGTATGTGCTACTTGGACAATGTCATCTAGCACGATCCCATGTGATACTAGGGTATGTACTACTAGGATAATGGTGTGTGCTACTAGGGAGTCCTGTCCTGATACCTGGCAGTTATGCTATCGCTAGGTGCCATACACTCCTGGTGACAATCAAACGAAAACCCATCTGGTTTCGTCGTATGTTAGATTGACTTTTTTTTACTTTTAAATTTATTTTCTTAAACGTTACGTTAATCCAGATTCCAGGATCTTCCGTATTTTCACATTTTCTTTTCTGTTGCTTTCTGTTCTGTTCTGTTGTTGTTTTCTGTTCTGTCAGCACGAATGCTGACAAACCGACTGAGCTCTTTAGCATTCATGCAGCTGGAAATAATGTTAGTAGCAAATGAGCAACAATTACACTTTCGGGGCTACTGCTTACAAATTTGATTTAAAAAATTGTTTTCTAATGGATCTAGGATGTGAGTAAAGCCTGCCAGATTTTTTCTTCCGAAAAAGAAAACATCATGCATTAAAGGGTTAACAAACGTTGCAAAATAATTATTGCAATTTTGAACATTGATGACCTATAACTCAATGATTGCACTGTCTGACAGATTCATGTCCATTGACAACTTTGATGTACTCATCAAGAGCTATCGATACCTGTTTTGGTTTGTAATGCTGGGGGCAACGGTCTCATAGACAGCTGGCAACCTCCTTTTCATATTCCGATGATTAATAAATTGATAACGCATCATGAATTAGAAATGTGTGATTGGGAAGTGCCCTCAACATTCAAGTTTGTATAGTCATTCTTTGAGGAAGCGTTGATTTTAAATTAGTTGATTTTTTTACTGGAAAGTCATGAATTTTAATTAGAAAGAAGAGGTGTAACACTGGCTGGAAAAAGTTTCAACAGCGCGGATATAGAGAATAGGTGTATAAACGCTTAAAGAGGAAGATGGAGATCAACGCTTTCTGCATGCATCCCTGCAATGTGAGAAAAAGGAATTAGTTAAAATTCCAAGTCCAATATGTAAAAGGTATAAGGAACTATGTAACTGAAAACTGAGTTTTGAACGGCTGCATATTATCCTATGTCCTAGCTTTTTTGCCGTTAATCTCGAATTGTATATTTTGCACATGCGCCTTTTTCTCAGGGAACTTCTCAATTAAGGCGTGACAGAAAAATAGATGAATACTACTACTTTTTCTGAAATTTTAAATTAATTTCAATGATTAAATACAAATATTTTTCATGAAATTTGTTTTTCAAGGCTACGTAAAATATGGCAGTAGTGCGGGGATTATTTATTTAACCTGAAAAGATTAAACTCATTCCCGAATGACCCTGATGACATGGAGATTTTCCAATATAGGTTAAGCCTGAAGTGATGGCACTCTTTTCAAAAAGCTATTACATTGGAACTGGTACATAATGTGCACCAAAGAATGTGCATTAGGTTCCTCACTTTCTCATTGACATGTCCATGTCAAAGAGAAAGTGAGGAAGTGATTGAAGTGACCCACTTCATTTTAGGGTTACCTGGCTAATGGCAACGCATTACATTTCCCCTCCAAGTGAACATGCGTGCTGCTGCAACTGAAATTCAATTTGCTCGATTGATGTTCTATGTAGGCAGCGAAACACTTCCACGGGTACAGGGTAAATGATCTGAGCTCTCCCAGCGTTCATCAGACGATTGTATTTTTGAAAATTTGGTGAGCGAGCTAGTTGAACAACAGCATAGGTGTAAAGGCCGGTGGCCTGTAGAAGGAGGAGTTGGATGGCATGAGAGGACGAAGGAATACCACGGAACAGCCGGAAATCGAACCCGGGCCTCCTGATTCCCGTATCCCGGTCAGGTGTGCTACCACTACACCACCGAACCCAGGACATTCAATCGCACCCACCTCTTCCCCCCGCCCTACATAGGGTCTGCGATGCCAGAGGGAGCAGCAATCGCGCCATTCTGTGTCTGAAGAATGAGCTCCTTTGGCCGATGATGCCGGTCAGCAGGTCAACTTTCCGATTCCATTCTTCAACAGTTTCAATCCTCCGGGTCTCCTTTCGCACGCCCTAAACCTCACCAATGTCGCTATCGTAATGATTCTGTGGAATCTCCCGACTGGCAACGACCTTTGCAGCGGCACGCATATAAGACACACGAACGCAAATGTGTTAAATGTTTAGGAGATCACGGGTGCGCTTCGGAACAGCGTTCTTTTGATGCAAAGGGTTTCACTGGACACGTCATCGACGTCAGCATGCCGTTCGATCTTCGTCGCCGTCATTTCCCTAACTACCTTGCCTGCGGTATAACTGTAAACAAGATGCAGGGACAGTCACTAGATCGAGTCGGATTACTGCTTCCGGAACCAGTATTCCCGCATGGTCAAATATACGTTGCCTTCTCGCGAGTTCGCTCTGAGGATTCGCTTAAGATTTAGGTTATCGATGGACCGAAGCAAAAGATGCTAGCACCGTTAACGAAAATGGTGTCTATGAAGAAGTATTTATTTGATTGTCAAGTTCATTCTTAGGGACCATCCATTTCATTTCCGTTTTATTGACGCATGGGTCGCGTTTCTTGATATTTCATTGTTCCTACCATATTTGTCTACACATGTTGAACTAATTTTTGGTTATTGATCGAATTTTGGTAGCGGGAATCTATAACTGTTCTTATTAGACGGGCCGCGACAAGATGTATAGGTCTTTTGGTAGAAGGCCTACAATTGCGACCACATGCCGCTAGTACGTATCTGATACTCTTGCTAACGTCTTTTTGGACGACGTGGATGAGTCGCGTCAATGTGGAATCCTAATAATTATTTTCCAGGCACCTATTCCACCATGGCACGAACGCATTGCAGTAAACTGCGATGAAGACGTTCGGCAAGGCTGAGATTTTTTGCACATCAGTTGATCCAGATCCGGCTACATGAGAGGTATGGAAAAAGATTGGCCAGAATGGATATTTTTTTTTTTACAGTATTCAAAAATTCTATCGCGTCATCTGCTGCCAGACAAGAACGAAGAGTATCCTACCCAGACCCATATCCACGCATTTTCCGCCCTTGTTCAAATGCGTTTCCGCCTCCATTCTCTTATCGTGTCGTCGTTCTGAATTGGACTACACTATCTCGTTTATGGCAGGGAAATGATCTGTCGATACAAACAGTATAAGTAATAGTTCAAGCCCATTCTGACACATTCTTCCAGTTTCATTCTGCGTCCCATAAACGCTGTTTAGAGCTCTCGAATCAGAAGATAAGAGCCTTGTCCTTTCACTTTATTCCACTCATCCGCCTCCCTCCTCTCTTACCTCCTCCCTTCCTTGCCTCATTATTTTTCGCTTTGCAACATCCTTGAACGAATTGGCCTGGATCGCAATCACGCTAGGGTGAGTGTCGCGAATGTCGGCACTCTAAGGAAATTCTGCACTTCCACTTTGCATGCTGGTTTTCGTAATGGAGCTTCCTCGTTCATAATGGGTCCGGTGATACCTTTTATTATGAACCTTCTTATACCGCAAACCTCGAGTGCCCCCGACCTTTCATTTCTGAGGGCCTGGGTCAAAGGTGATGTTGGGTCAGATGTTGGCAATCTCAGTACACTTGCTAGTATAGATGGCACCACCCAGTCGGGAATCTCGGCACACTTATATATCACTGTCGTTCACAACAGATCCAAATATGAATGCAACAACCTGTAAAAAAACAATACCTAATGTGGAAGAGAACGGAATGTGCGAAAGCCTAGCAAAACCCCAAGATTTCCCACAATTTTCGGAGTGCGCTTAGAGAAAGTGGCCATTGCGAGAGAACAACAGCAAATAGGGCTGTTCCAAACACATTTTAAGAACACTAGTCATATCATCTGAGGATACTTATCTACCTCTGCATAGGGCACAAGAGGATGAACCAGAATTTTGTAGATTGCAAAATGCAGAGATTACCCCCAGTGCCGACATTTGCAGCACATGCCATAATTGGCTATAATTTCATAACACCAATGGTTGACTCTTGTTCGTTATCAGGGGCATGGAGATGTGCATGTTTCTTATCTCTCCCTTTCCAGGGAGACGAGAGAAGTATGCTACAAGTGGAACAGGAATTTACTGTGATTTCAGTAGACAGTGGCTGATGAAAAGTTTCACTTTCGGCCATTTTCATGGAGTATTTTTTCTTTGTCGGCAAGTTTTTATTTCGAGTGCTAGGCCTTTCTCAGAATTTCCTTCAAATTCTCTTTCATGCGAGACCATGTTCAAAATACTATACTTGCAACTTTTCCAGAAATGAATATTTGAATGAACCTACTTTTGCAAAATGAGCCACGCTCCTAAAAGTAACATTTCTACCGCCTATTCTCAGCGTCATGAAAATTCGAAAAAGAGGCGAAACGAAATATATTACAAATATGTATTACAAAAAGAAGTCAAATTCAACTCTTTGCGCATTTTTTCTTCATTACATTGACCAAAAACTGAAGAAAACGGGAGAAAATGTTCTTTTCCTGTTTTTTTCTTGTTGGAGATCGTTAACCAATGGGATGAAGAATTACATTTTGAATTCAGTGGAAAGAAAATATTTAGTAATGGAGAGAAAACCATGAGCCTGTCTTCTGACGTGTATAGAACTGTCATGTAAGTCGTTGCCAGGTTGAAAAAGAGTCATTTGTGCCCCAAAGAATGGATTGAAACCTGTGTACATGTTTCAATACCAAGCATGGCATACAGGGTTGTGCGAAAGTTCCCGTACACTTCGAAAATCTAATTTTTTTTTCACTAATCAACGGATTTTTGGCAATTCCAATGTATTTTTTATTTTACGGGCTTTTCCGATACGAAATCTTTTCATTATAGTAAGTTTCAGTCTTCATTTGAAAATTTTCTCTGGAGTTATGACTCTCGAAGAGAATCGAAGCGCTACCATCGCGCTTCGCAAGCAAGGGATGAAGTCTGGAGCAATCGCCAGATCTGAACCCGATGTGTTATTCGGTCTGGTCGATCTTGGGAGCAAGAGATCTCGGGAATCCGTTTTCGCAACACCGAGGCACTGATGGGGGCTTTGCCACGCGCTTTTGGAATGAAATCAACGTCGAACAGCTGGCAACCATCATTTGCAATGCTCCAGAGCGACTCCGAGAGTGTATCAAGGAGGACGGCGCCAATTTTGAGCATATGCTTAGAATTTGATTCATTTATCTTTTTCACGTTGTTGTTGTTGTACATAATTATTATACTAACAAGCTGAGGTTGAGGTTTTTATCAAAATTCAACTTTATAATTAAAAAAATAAAGTGTAAGAGAAGGAAAAGAAAGTGTACGGGAACTTTTGCACAACCCTGTACTTCCATCACGCCGCATGTTGGCGTCAAGAAGTGAAACGACTGGCTCCATAAAAGCCTCAAAAGCCGTCCCGAACACAGACAGAACGGAGCTTTCGATGAAGTCCGTGAGACCAGAGGAAGAGGGAAAAATCAATAAGTAACTGGCGCCAGTAGAAGTCGCGCCGGACCCTACAGCCATTCTCTCTCTCTCACGTACGTATTTACATGCAGAAACACGTGAGAATGTGAGACGCGAGGGAGGTCAAACAAGGAAGAGCGTCGCCCCAAATTCACAGTATCATGCACATTGGCCTAGGAAGCCCCCACGTTTCCTATCTCCTCATTTGAACGGAACGGTTTATATACTCGTCCGGCGCATTCCATCTAAACGATCGTCGATAGGGAATTTGTGAAATGAGGAAGGTGAATGGAAAGGAGACCGTGTTCTCAAATGATCGGTGTTCATCATCCATTCTCACAATTGGAGCAACATCAGTCATCCCATTCCAGTCCCAAGGATGGGATTCTGCTGACCCTGTATTGATGCCAGCCAGAATACCGATAAATATTTTGATGAAGACAAAGTGATACAGAGAGTGATTCATAGAGATACAGAGATATAATAAGAAGCGAAACCGACTCTCCGTTCGAAACCCCATTCATTGACGGGGTCGGAATACGAACGTCTCTGTCGATGATCCACCTAGCGGGTGAACATAAAAAACTGTTCCATGGCCGAGCAGCGGACTCAACGCGCGTTACGTAAAAGGATCCCATTGGGTCGAATCTCCGAATGAGTCGATTCCCGATTCCGCGACCACGAAGCACTCCACATGGAAGTCTGGTTGATAACAGGCCACCAGATGTCTTTTGTAATATTTCAGCCCTCCCCTGCCCTTCTATTTATACTCTCTACTCTATGGTGATACTGTAATCCAAGGGCGACATTAGATGCAGCCTTATTACTGTAATTTTTTTTAAGAGAGTCGAATATAATTTTGCAAAATATGGTCCTTTTTACTTGCAGTAACGCCCTGTTTTCCTAAAAATTACCATCTGTCCTACCAGTGGAAGAGGTTCAATAATTCAGACTTCCGAAAAACGCACTGACTCAAGTCCGTCTGAACTCACTAGTGGAGTACAAGTCTGCAGTCTTTGTTAAATGAGCAATATTACATGATTTTTGCACTTTCTGTCATCGTTTAGCATAATTTCTCACCAATAAATTGCCTTCTGATCAGGCAGGTCCGACCGTGCTTCATTCGCTGAGCTAGGTTCAGGGATTTTCAGCATTAGTTTCAGTTTCAGCTACTTTTCAATACCGGAAGCACTTGAAAAGGACGTCTCGGAGCCTTCTCAATCCATTTTAAATTATTTATTATTTTGCTCTTGGGGTTATCTATGCAGTCGCTTCCCAGAGCTATAATAAAAATAAGCGAAGATCGTACCTTTGAGAGCGCATTCCATTCGTGCATGAAGCACATGAAGTCTTGGGAAAGGAAGTTTACTGATTTGGAATTAATAAAAGTAGTCAAGATGGGCATGTAAGTAGTTTAATATTTTTAAAGAACAAAGATGGCACGAGTGCCATATTTACCAGTGCCATATTTACCGGTGCCATATTTACCAGTGCCATATTTACCAGTGCCATATTTACCGGTGCCATATTTACCAGTGCCATATTCTCTTACATATATCAACTGAAATCGGGGGGAAATCATATGGGAAATGGTTCTCATGAAATACACCATTCAATAATCAATCAAGTAATCAATAGCCATTGCTGCCTTATGTGTTGAAGTGCAATACGGTGGCATGAAAGAGAAATTCAATAGGGGAATCCTTTCTTTCACAGCGATTGAACCTACTGGGAAGCATTCTAAATATGACAACGTTCTCAAGCTTTAGGAAAAATCGAATCGTGGAAAGAAAGGTCGATATTTGCCGTTCAGTCCGGTGCTGAAGCAGGAAGGTAAACTAGAAAGATTTAATTGGAATGGAGTCACGATATTTTTTTCCGATAAAAATGTACACGCAATTCAATTTTCCGCAATTCAAACGTTTCTTCCATCTGTCATGGAAATTCGGAAGTTCCAAGCAAGGTATATAGATGCGAAGATTCAGGTGGTGACGACAGCTCAAATAGGCGCCATGTTTGGTCCAAGCCCTTCCCATTCTCTCCCTCCCTACGGCCACGAATGGAAACATTTTTGCTGTGGGGCAAAAGGGGGGAAAACTCGAAAAAATTGGCCTATTGTCTTTCCCAATGGGGACCTCCCCTCTTTCATCGCAAAATGCGTTGAAAACGTGAATTACGGTCGTGCCGACACGACTCTTCCTTCCGCCTTATATCATTGCTTTTTCCGTTCTCCTTCAATAGTTGGTTGGTCAGATTTCAGGTCAGGCAGATTCATCTGCCATTCTCATGAGGGCCTACCAGAAAATAACTGATGGAGTGGCAGATTTGTGCCTAGCCTAGTGCTGTAGGTGGCAGGTCCATCTTCATCAATTTAATTTGATGAGAGAAGGGGCCATAAAATGCAACTTTTAATGTGACATTCCCTTAAATTTAGTCACAACTCATCGCATATCCTTGCTCCATGCGAATTTCCGCTCAATGGCAATTCTCAGGAGGCAATTCCTGAGGTGTGAACCGCTTAAATTCCCGTTTTTCTTTTAGAAATTGGCAATCGAAACACCCGAGTGAGTGTTAAGAAACATAAAAAGCAACTGCAATAAGTCGGGAGGATCATAATACACATTTGCTATGTGTTGTATCCGTGTGGCATGAAATCGATTGCTTCGGGTCGATTCCCTTGTTTCAGGAGGAATCCTCAGGATCGCATTCTGCCATGCATGCATGTTTAACGTAGCTGACGAGCAAAATATTCTTCAAAGAATTGCAGTGCGCCGTGGATTACAATTTCAAATTGGATTTATCCATTTTCTCGAACAGAGAAGAGTGGTTGGCGGCGTTTCTCCTAATCGGTAGCATAACAATGTTCCATGCTCATCAAACCCAATTCTCGAAATTGTCGGTATGAAACCTATTATTGTGGCTCTCTGGACGGGCTTCATAGCGTGCCATCCGGCAGATGACCTGTGGTGCTACAAGTGTGAGTCGACTTGTCATCGAGAGCGCTGCGGAGTTGGTCCTGAGGGCAGATTCAACGCGTGCGCGGTCGGGCTGGACTCGCGCGGTCGGGTGAGGCACGGGAACTGCACGTATCTGGGAGGAGAGGGAGGCTGTGGGATTCGCTCGGGGTCTTGCGATTGTGTCTGCCGTCACGGGGAATGCGATGAAGTGGCGAGGAGGGGGTGTAGGGGCCTCCCTCGCTTGAGGAGGGATGTCAGGCCCGAATTCGCTATTGTCTCCTGTTGGCATTGCGAGGGGGAGTGTCCTGGTCGTCTCGGCTCGAGACGGAAGTGTCCCGGGATGTGCACCGCGCATTACGACGAAACCGGGGATCTTCGCGGTCGGGCCTGCGTCGAACGGAAGTACGTGTCCGGCCTCCCTCCGTTGCCAAAATCGGGGAAGAGGTGTATTTGGCAGACCCGGTCCCTCGATTTCGAAAGGAAGAGCTACACCGGCTGCTTCTGCGACTGTGTCGAGGACGGATGCAACGATGAACTCGTTGACGCCGCCAGGCAGGTCCGCGTTTTTTGTAACCGGAGTCAGGGGCAAGAAGACCTCATCCGGCAAGCGAGGGCAAAATGCCTTGTGTGCAAAGATCAGGACTGTCGTGTCAAAATATGCGACGAAAACCATCTTTGTTCTGCGGTCATGAATGAAAATGGCCGGATTGGGCTTCGATATTGCGTGGACCGCAGATCGACTTACAACTACATTCCGCTTGGAGGACACCAGTGCGTTCGAAATTTGAATCGCAGCGTTACAGTTGGGAGACATTCCTCCGATATTGCCGGTTGCTTCTGCGACTGCGCCGGAGACACGTGCAACTCCTGGAGCGAAGTGACGATGTCAGAAATGTGCAAGACGGCCTCGACGAGCCTCCAGGAATGCCACATCTGCGAGGGTCCTGAGTCGTGCGAGCGGGAGCCGCTTCGCCTGCATCCATGCGAGCCGCACTCGGTCTGCACGGCCTTGTACCACGGAGGACGGGCGCGGAGGCGGGGGTGCGTGCGGAGGGAGTACGGAGGGAGGGAGTTCCAAGCCGCGGGGGATGTCGTGTGTCGGTCCGGCGTCCATCGGAGGTTCTCGACGTCCGGGGGCCTCGACTACGACGAGGACCTGTTCGGGTGCTACTGCGACTGTCTGCAGAGGGGATGCAACAATTGGACGGATACGTCGTTGGGTGAAATGTGCGATCTGGGTGAGCGCGATTTTTTCTCTTTCATGGCTTCAATCATGATTTTTGCTGTGCGCCTTCCCGAAGAGCTGGGTGCATAATGACTTTTGAATTATATCATCCATTGTATAAACAAATGCACAGTGTAATATAGATCCCTTCCAACGTGGAACGCTCACTGGGGGAAGTTGGAGATGATATGTAAAGTAAGTTTTTTTCTTGAAAAATCATGAACAATTTGATGGGAACGGCATGCGATGTTTCCGTAAAAAGGAAAACCTTGGGCCTTAGTCTCCTGGATTTTTCACGATGTGCCTTGCCAACAGTGTCCGATTTTCCGTGGTGGGTGAACCTCTTGGTGGAATGGTTCACCTTCGCTGCTGGAGTAATGGTGGCCTCATCGGCTTGTTTCGTTCGCCTTCTCCGTGAGTTCGCCACTTTATCTGGTCGCCATTGTGTAGTGTATTAGCGTGCGTTGGAAGTATTACTTCCCGGAGCTCTCGTGTAATCGAATAATTTATCTCACAATCGAATAGGTTGCCAATAAATCAGAGAAGTTGCATTCTGCCTTCGTCGCGAATCAGTTCGATTACACTTAAAAAATATGTCGGCCGATGCATACAGACAGGCTCGGTTGCATGCTTCTCGTCCTACTAATGAGGCCAATGAATGAAGGTGAGCACGATTGAGGGCGTTGCTATTTTTGCCAATTCAACAAGCCATTTTGTTTCGTCCTCCATATATTGCAGGTTTAGTACAGGTGAGAAAATTGCACGTGTGCAAGTAAATCGATGATTCCAATTTCGTCTAAAAAGAAATTATCCGGTGGAAACTATCTTAAACCAAGAGGGCCGTAAGGAAATACTGCTACAGACAGCAATATTCCCGCGCGTTTGCATGTTATCGCTACGTCACTGCTTCTGCGATGAGGCAGCCAGACTGGGGAAATTCCGAGACCAATGTCCTCCGATCGAAGGAATGGGCGAAAGACGCAATGGTTCGAAAGCACGCGAAAGTGCTATCTTTTGCTTGCGTGTCGTGATGAATGCAGTTGCCAACTTGAATGAGCCTGCGGGCGTTCACATGTCAAGTGGTCATTATAAACTATCAATGAATAGGAAACACATATGTTGATTGGAATGGACTCATCCCATTGGAATTGGCTGAGTTTCCTTTTTTTTAATTCAATGCTTCAGTCGGGACTTCAAAGAAGGAAGCTGAGGTGGAGGCAGGTACGGACCTCATGCTACTGGACGACTCAAACGCCGGAACGGTCTGTCACGGGGAAAGCATCGAGCGAATCGGTGAAGCACGTTCTCCAACGCTGCTTACTGTCTGGCAGGCCGGAAGGAGCAGATTGGGGGAGAGTGGGCGGGAGAGGAAGGTCGACACGTACAGGATCGTTCCCGACACGGCGATTCGATACGCGAAGTTGCCCTCTTCCGAGATGATCAGCGATTGATACGCCTCGTCGATCCGTTGGTACGACAGAAGTTTGTAGTTCCAGCTGCCATATTTCACGAATTGAGTTCAAAGAAACGAAACGGTTCGAGGAATTTGAAGGAAACTGAAGACCGAAGTCAAGCATGACATAGACGAATGGTTGAGCCAGTGTATCATTTCTGGTTTCTGCACGAGACTTTCGCCCCTGTCAATTGACCTAGAGTGCTCTCATCGCATTGCGGAAACGCACTTCACAAATTAAACTAAGTGAGCATTAGTCGTACTAATTAACGATGACCTTTTTTCGTCCAGAGACAACGTCGAAAATGATCGCAATATTGAAGAACATTTTGGAAGCCATAAAAGTAAAAATTCAAAAGTGCGAATACTGCGTTATCTAAAATAAAATAATATCCTATCGCAATTATCCCATGTTAACCAGACATTTGATGCTGTCTCAGCAGCTGTGTACTCTTCTGTTCGAATCAGACAGCATGCACCTAAGTCTACCGTTCTACTTCATGCCAGCTGCCAAGGAATGGACCTCGAAAAGCGTCGCGACGAATTTGTGAACACTTTAATCGGCGTTCCACAATGCCAGAACTCGCTCGTTTCACATCGGGGTCACATGCGCCAAGGGCTCTGTTATTGGCGGAAGCCGCTATCGCCAAAAAAAATGTCTACAGCGCTAGCATCGATTAATTTGTCGAAGAGACTTCCTGATTTTAATATCTACAGCTTGTGCATGGAGAAGTCACTCGTGGTGATAAGGCTTCACTTTGACATATACATCGAAGGAGGACTTTGTGCTTAGTATCATCCTCTGTGATGCTACCCCAATAATCTGGTGGAGTGGGATACGAGTTCGTTGAGAAGAATATACGTTTTTAAATGCACTGTTAACTTTTTAGTGTTGGATTGCAGAGATCATCACCCAAGAACTTTCATTTTGAACATGCAGTTTCGTGGTAATACTTTTTCAAATTAAATGATACCGTAATGAATGTGTCATGATATGGATGTCAGTGAGAGGTACGAATGAATGTCTTGGGTTCGGTGGTGTAATGGGAGCACGCCTGACCAGTAATCAGGAGACCCGGGTTCAATTCTCGGCCTTCTCTGGCTTTCTTTCGTTCTCTTCTCCATCCAATCTTCCGGCCAATCTCATGACAAACTCGCTATGGTCGCGCATTCGGCGCTCCCTTACATTGGTTAGTGATTAATTCATTCATTTTTGCGAAATGGGAAACACGTATTTAAAGTACGTCCCCATTGACATACGTGACATAGGGCGTCGAATGTCTTGATTTTTTTCATCAAAATCATTACCTCTATGATTCTGTGTGCCTAACTTGAAATATTTTCTTGTGTCCTATTTTGAAAGGGTGGAGAATACATTTTGAAAAACTTCCCTCCAATAATCTACGCTGTGGATACATTTTTCAAAATTAGGATTAAGGAACACCAATGGTCTGACCTGGGTCGCCCTTAGGAAAACGTAGCACAGACGTCATAGAGTCAATATGTCGGTTTTTTTCATCAAAATCATTACCTCTATGATTCTGTGTGCCTAATTTGAAATCTTTTCTTGTGTCCTTTTTTGAAAGGGTGGAGAATACATTTTGAAAATCTTCCCTCCAATAATCTACGCTGAGGATACATTTTTCAAAATTAGGATTTCTCCTCTACTCAGCCATCAGAGTACCTGTTTGATGGTGAACTTCTGAGGGAAGTTTAAATTTCCTGTCTCTGTTTCGTTGGATCAAAAAAAAGCAGGAAAATGGGACTGAAAAAAGTGCACTAATGGTGTTAACGAATTTTTATTATTATTTTGAAATGTAGACTCAGGGAACTCCATGCCACCCAGTTTCAGCCTTATACGTTTCCCCTTTTTGCTGACGATAAAAAATATATTTGGGAAAGAAAAGCAGGAAAATGGACTGAAAAAAGTGCACTAATGGTGTTAACGAATTTTTATTATTATTTTGAAATGTAGACTCATGGAACTCCATGCCACCCAGTTTCAGCCTCATACGTTTCCCCATTTTGCTGACGATAAAAAATATATTTGGAAAATCAACCCATCCAAAAGCTGTGCTCTGGGGAAACGCTCAGCAAAGGTTTAATTTTTTCTTAAATCATCATCACGTCCGTTATGCGTGCGATAGCTGCTTTTTTCCATTTCTGCCCGATTCGCTAGGATATTAAAAATTCTTTAAAACGTTACGTCCCCAAGAAATATGCCCATTAAAAATATTTTGGAAATTTGACATTTGAGCTGAGTGCTTCACCAGTCACGTTCTTGCCATGTTACAGCTTTCCATGGGTCTCCGTTTGTTTGAAGCAAAGAGAACTATTTTTAAAATATGTTCCGCGAAAAGGTGTGCCCCTATGGCGTGTATCACCAAGTGGAATTTTTCCTGAACTCAGCATGTGAATAGCTACTTATATCAGTCAGTCACGATCGTCTATATATAATATGAAAGTAGAATTGTTTCTTTACTCTGCTATTCATCAGGTACTTATTTGCC
>CAJPEV010002022.1:0-35949 GCA_905338385.1 Darwinula stevensoni
CCCAAGACCTGGACTCCAACAACCGCTGAAGAACCACCATCTGTCTATAACTAGTCCTGTATATTCCACCTCCTCCCACCTTGTATCCTTTTCCTGTAAAGGGCATGTTGTATAATAAATGGTCATTGAACAAAAAAATCGGTGTCTGGCATTCCCTCGTGCATGATCCACGAAGGCAAACACGGGATCCTGGGTATGCCGAGGGAGTTCCACCCGAGCTCCACTCATCGACGAGCTGCCGGTTTCAAAGTGGCACAGCGTGCGGGTAAAAAAAAAAAAACAAAAAAATTTTTCAATTCCGAATTCAGAAGTCGAAACATGACATCCTCTGCGTTTCACAAGTCATCCCGAGCCGATCGGTCGCGAAGGACCGCAAGTGCCGAATGCATTCCGCGTCCAGCGCCAATAATAACCGCCTGCAATGCAAAATTCCAATCGGGCAAGGGAAGTGGCTGGACTCGGAGGACCGACCCCGCGCGTGCGATTCGGGTCTTTCCGCGGGGATGTTCGTTCGGTTCTCGCTAGATGTCTCTCGTGGTGGAGGGGAGCCAGTGCGTCTGTCTTTGCGGGTCTCGATGGAAATTTTGAAGGGACGAGGACCGAAAGTGGGGTGTCACGAATTTTTTTCAGATATAATTTTTAAATATTTATATTATCACGGGAACAGTAAGTGATAGTTCATAAAACCGGCCAGAGATGGCGCGGATGCGTCCCAGTTGGTATGCATGAAATTTGTAAATGATTGCAGGTAAGTACTTGCAGAGATAGATTTATAGTTCCGGACGAACCTGCATGAAACGAAACAGACGGGATTCATGACTGCTGTGAGAACGAGTAAAAGTAAGTAATTAAGGACGAAAAGCAGTGCAGCAAGCAAGGTACACCAGTGAGTTTTGCACTGGGAGGAAGAGGGACGTCGCAGGCCCCTACCCATGAGAAGTTGTTGCCACTTAAATTACGTGGATAGAGGAAGGGGAATGTCATCGTTCTGATGTGCGGTCATTCCGAAAAAAAAAATCAATGGACAGCCAGTAGGGATGAGATGTACAGCAGTCCGAATGCGCTAAGAAGGGGGCAATCGATCGGTTTCCCCCCCCCCCCCCCCCCCCGGTTTCGTTGAGTTGGGTCGAGCCGACGAGCATGGATGGGAATGGGGCAGGGCGGGCGAGCGAGTCGATATGGAAGAATCGAGCGGGGATCCGATTTTCATCTCCGAACGTAATTTCCCCGTCACGAACGGGGAACAGGGGAGGGAACGTGTCGTTCCCTGCCCGAAATGGGCATCGGTCGCTACCTCGGTCGTCGCAAGTCCATGCCCCTCGCGCGTAGGAGCGTCCTTGGGGAAAAAAAAACCGAAAAAACGGAGCGATATCTCGGTAAAACATCGGTAAAAAAAAATCGGTCATGCCGAAATGTCGCGGTACCGGTACTTTCCCCAGTACTTTCTAAGGATCGCCTTCGGATTGGATGTCACCCCACTCCACACTGAGAACTTTCGAGACTCAAAATCTAAATTAAAACTAGCAGCCACTTGCGAAATATCGATCCGATCGAGGCTCATCGACTTCTGCTCCAAAAAAAAGGAGCGACGGGACGATCCCTTCCGTATTTCCTCGATCGCCCGATCGAAACTTCACGAATCGTCGTGTGTTGGATGGGAATCGAGGGGAAATAAGAGACCTTCCAACCGCGAGCAATTTCGAGCTATCGACGAGGGGAGAGCGCGAAGTTCCTTCTCGGAACGACGTACGAGAGCGATCTCCGCAAGAAACAAAATCCCATCGATCGAACGGGTGCATCTCTTTCGTACGTCAGACGGCGGGAAGACGCGAAAGCGGGGCGGGTCGTGTTCGGCCCGCGGGTCCTTGCTGGAACCTGCGGTACGGCGGAGGGCTCTAGCGTGCTCGAGCGCTTTTCGCTCTCGCCGAACGCGGGCGTGCAGTTTCGGAGAGAATCGTTCGCCTGGGGGCCCACGTGGGAACACCATTCATCGATCGAGTTTCGAGGGAGTTCCGTCGCGTACGACTCCAAGGCGAGAGGAGAAAAAACCCCCGGGAACGAGGGAGACTTCCAATTTCCCTCCGAGGCCGTTCCGTCTCAGGGAGACAACGTTGGAAATCGCCACAGCCACGCTCGTCCGATCGATAATCGGGGATGCGTTCCATCACGGAACCCTCGATCGATCGTATGCAAATTTCCGGCGAGTTCCACCCTATGGCATTAGAGCGTACGCAATCGTTCTCGAGCTTAAAGGCCTAATCCGGCCGCGGTTCGGTGCGGGCCATCGGGAATACACGTCCGCTTTCAGGAACTTCAATAGGTAATGTCGAATGAAAATGGTCGAGTCGGGTGATGGATCACCCAAATATACCGTTTCCTTCGGTGGCATCGATGCTCGATCACTAACGTGTAACGAAACGAAAGCCGAAAGGAAAGGTTCCATCCAGTGGCGTATTTTACGGGAGGGGGGGGGGGGGGGCAGTCGCCCCCCCTGGCGCCCCCTTGGGAGTAATACGAAGTAATTTCCCCACCTGATATCGCTAGGGTAGGGTATGGCGCCCCCGTGCTGTTGCCCTGCCCCCCCGACCCCTCAGCCAAAATACGCCACTGGTTCCATCGATTCGTTTATCTTCCGATCCCCGATTTTACATGTCGGAACCAAGGCGAGTCCCTCGTGCGATTCAGACACGGTAACGGTACGACCGTATCGAAATCCCAAAACCATCGTGTGTCAGAAGCGAGTGTGAACTTCCACCGAGTGAGTGGTAACGAGCAGAAAAAAAGAGACAAGAGATGTCACTGGAGTCCATACACTCACCCCTTCATTATCCAAGGCACTCCAAAAAAGACATATTGTAGAACTCTGAATTAATTCTTTCTTTCCAGACAACAACAATGAAAATGATGACAAAAAAAAAGACAGGCGATCGGAATTAACCTACGACCGGTCTCCGGTCTCGGACCGTCGCGCCCCTCCTCGGCTATCACACGCGGGAGAGGCCGGAGACGGGTCGGTTGAGGCCGGATACGGGTCAGTAGAGACCGGTGGGCTGATAGCCGGCCTTGCTCCTGGCCGCGGCGTCCTTGTCCTGGATGCCCATCCCGGTCACTCCGTGCTGCTGGAGGATCTGCTGGAGGGCGGCCTTGAGGCTGTCCGGTTCGTGCCCGCTGCCTGCACTTCCTCCTCCAACAGCTCCCTCTTCGCTGCCCTCTGTCATGGATATAAAAGCATCATGTGGACAGAGAAGGGAAATAAGAATAGGGTTTGGGATAGTCTAGTATAGGAGGAAACCTCTAAGTGTAGATAAACAGAGGGTTGCCGTTGAGGTAAAAAAGCAATGATATTGCATTTCTACCTTAACCGATAGCATCAATTGCATTTCCATTGCAGTTACCACCCAGTATCAGGATTACTGACATCAGGCACAGGCCAAGAAGAGTTCACATTTCAACAGTTTCTTTTAAATGTTGTTTTTTGAGTTTAATTTCCCTTACAAAATCCCTTTGTCTCTTATTGCTTCCTTCATCACCATAACATCAGCAAGACAGTGAAAAAATGTATGCTGGTAAAGAAAGAACCGTACAGAGAACTGAACGATACAAGAACTGTACAAAGAACAAAAACATTTCCCATTCAAAACCGAATAGCCTCATGAAGGAAAATTGTAAATGCAGTTGCATCTCTATCCACGAGAACTTTCAAGGTTTCCGTATTTGTGAGTTATGAAAAGCATTCAAACTTTGAAGGGGTAGTAGTCGGCCAATCATCGACGAGAGCTCGGCACAGAGAGGCAAAGCCTTCTGAGCGTCTGTGCACCCCGCTTCTTCCCCAAAGAAAGAAGCTTCAGAGTGGAGTGAGAACTGACCCTCTTGATTGAGGACTGGTTCCCTGGATGATCCTCCTCTCAGCTGACTGTTGATGCTGTCCACCAGTCGGAATGTCTTCTGGTCCAGGTTCTACGACAAATCGAGGAGAAAAAATTCTCACTTCCGAGTAGAGAGAGGAGATACCGACCCTCTTCCACGAACAGACTCGATGCATTTCAAAGAAACTCTTATAATGATCTCAAGACCCTCTTCTTATATCAAGCATAGGAAAGATTTTTTATAAGTTGAAACTTAAGTCCTTAATCATGTCACAAGGTCAACTTCAGAATTTTGGAACTTCAAAAATCTTAAACTCTTATTTGAGAATGTAACAAATTTTCGCTTACTTTTCGTAATTTTTGAGATAGTTCAATTTAAAATGAAATAGTTGATTTTCATTAAGGAGTTGACTTTCAAAAGCCCTGTAGATGCTTCTGATGCAGGTGTATAAGTGTTTTTTTGTATATTTTGTGTATTTTTGGAGCAAAATGTTATTGTAACAGGGGTTGAAGAGCTTAAAATTTTGCCACAAGAAAGTGAAAGAATGGATAAAAAATACCAATATTGAAGGAAATATATATAAATGTACACTTCCTTCAATATTGGCATTTTAATATGTACAAGGGTCACCCTGAAATAGATGCCTCATATTTTTCCTCTCAAAAACCTCTTATTGTACTGGAACACAAACTTCACAGTGAATGCATACACCTTTTGAGATCCTTCAGTTATTTTTCCACATGGTTTCCATCCCTTTAAATTCACTTTTGCAAAAATTGAAGACACCCCCAATCCATCTTTTCGATGCCTTGAAGGATGGTCTCTGTGGAAAACATTTTGAAGATGATGATCCAGGGAAATGTTCAGTTAAACAATGTTTGCATAAGGCAGAAAAGTTTTTCAACCACGTTGGCATACAAGGTCTTGTTCATTGTTGGTGAAAACGTATTAAAAGGGATGGAAACCACGTGGAAAAATAACTGAAGGATCTCAAAAGGTGTATGCATTCACTGTGAAATTTGTGTTCCAGTACAATAAAAGGATTTTGAGGAAAAAAAAAGTAATCAATTTCAGGGTGGCCCTCCTATATACAGGGTGGTCCACAATTGTCTCCCCAAAAGTAAAAGCTCATTACTCAGGAAGTATACATCCAATTTCAATGATACTTGACTCAAACGATAGTCAATTCAATATATATTTACTGTGGAAAATTTCAGCACTCCACAAAAAATAGAACAAAGTTACACCTTAACAAATGAAAGTAGTCATATCATGCAACTCAAGCCTGTGAATAATCACAATACCTTCTGAAATTTGCAATTCATTTGTGGGTTTTTCATGCAACACGAGGAATTGTCTGTTATAAGTGACCTCAGTATCCTGCAGAGGACGAATATTGCCATTTGGTTTAATAAATTAAAGAGAGCGAATTTGTGCAGGGAAAATTAGGAAATTTCTTCAGTTTGGGTCCAAATGCCTCAGTTCCTGATGAGATCATGAAGGCAATTCATAAGAGGTTTCTGAACCTAAAGAGATACATCGGCAGACCTATGAAAACCAAGATATGCTGAAACAGGCCATTAGAGATGCCTTCACCCCAGTAGGCTTTGAGATGACTGAAATAATTTTGCTGGCATTCAAAGAGGGACTGTACCAAGTCACTGAAAATTGTGGAAGTCACATTGAACACTAATGATTTGGAGGCTTTTGTTTGTAGGGATGTAACTTTGTTGAAGTTTCATATGGAATGCTGAAATTTCCTACAATGAAAATATATTGAATTGGCTATCGTTTGAGTCATATATCATTGAAATCGGATGCACACATCACAAGTAATAAGCTTTTACTTTTGGGGAGGCAATCATGGACCACCCTGTATACATGCTGCAAAATAACAAATCCTGTAGACTGTCATGCATTCAAATTGCCCTTCTTTATGAGGAAAATGAAAAAATAAGGAAACAGAAGGAAGAGAAATGAGTAAGGGCCATCAACTTAAAGAACCTCAAGATGAATCAATTCATGTAGAGATTTTTGATATGAACACAGATTTAAATAGGAAACAATATTAGTGACAGAACAATGTTGGTAAATCACAATTAGGGCAGCAATGACATCAGACCTACCCGACTAATATATAATCAACAATTGACTAATTGGGGCTCGGAGACTGGTACAAACAACTAATGACTGATGTCCATAGCCAATATTTTTTGGTTTTTGAAAAACCAACTTCATCAATGGCTTTAAGTTTGAATACTCAATGCAAACAAGAGATGGGTCACTGCAGCCCTGCACAAACATGTTGCATGAGCATCACCTGGTCAGAGGCCAACTTTGTCAGCAACCCTTGGAGCTGCTGAACAGAGAGAGCTTCTCCAATTTGGAGCATCTGCGTAAGACGTCCCAGGGTGTGCTGGAGGGTGACGGAAGCGTGTCTCGGAGACTCGGGAGTGCCTTCTCGCTTTCCCTTTCCTCCAGTGGCACTGCAAATGAAGACAGGGCCGAGTCATCTCTCGGTTTCCATTCCAGAGTACCTGCACACATCTCCCAAACAGAGGACAGACTTGAGATCATCGATGGGTGGGAGTCCCTGAGAGTCCTCGCTGATGTAGCCCTTCAGCTGGGCGGGTTTCCCGGGGGGAAGATGTTGCATGGCCTCTTGCTGCTCCCTCTGCTGCCTCTTTCGCTTTTTGCTCCACATCTCGTGACAGTCTTGCCACGTCGGCAGGTTTGGAACCGGCATGCTGAACGGCGAATGAATAAAAAAAAAAGGCTCACAGTCCAACTTCACCCAAAGAGGGCTCCAGCACAAAACCTTTTTTGCATCTGAATGCATGACATGTAGATGTCAAGTTCTTTAAATAAATTTCATGCTACTCAGTGAGAAACTGTTTCGAGGGCAAGGAACACTGAGCTTCAAGAAGGTATTGAAAGGGTCACAAGCAGACTGATAGCATGAATCAACCTGTTATCCTTTGCAACATGCACACTTGTGAAATAAAATACCCTGGACCCAGTTTTGAGAAAACTACACCAAAAGGTAATATCATATTAGGACAGTCATTTTTTAACATTTTCTGGACTCCTTTGACTTGATCCTAGAACCAGGAATCATGCTGTAAGAGTGAGGACTTGCTTTTCAGGGATGACATCCTTGAGCCACCTATGGGCAAGTGCATCTGCTGCGGAGATCCTCTTGGCTGGATCCAGAAGTAACATTTGGTCCAAAAGATCGAGGGGAGCAGGCGACATGAAGGCGAACTCTTCTCGCAACCGCCGGCGATGCGTCTTTTTGGGCCGCATGCTCCGGAAGAAAGGGAGCTTGACCACATTGGGCCAAATGCGGGGCTCTGGGCTCCCACACACGCGGGAGATGGCTTCCAGTTGGGCTAACTCCTGGTTGGCCTGAAACAGTGGTCTCTTGCAGAAGAGTTCCCCAAGGATGCACCCACAAGACCAGACATCGATAGCGGGGCCGTATCGCTCTTCCCCAAGGAGCAATTCAGGTGGACGATACCACAGTGTGATCACTTTGTTGGTGTAAGGGCGCTCCTCGTCCTCGGCACTGTAGAGCCGAGCCAGACCAAAGTCAGCCAGCTTCACCTGACCTCTGTCAAAGGAAAAAAGTGTTTAAAATCTTCTGTGTGAAAGATGCATTTAAAAAATTGGATATTGGATGCAATAAAATTGGTTTTAATCAGAATCAATGTTTCCTATTATCTCATGCAATTGTTTCTGCTCAAATAGTTTTAACTAAAGTCAGGCAATTCCTCATTATTTCAAAATGCCTAACTTCATGACAACCATGAACCTATACTATATTTCTGTATGTTTGTGTGTCTGTCAGTCCTTTATGCACAGCCACACTTCTGATCCTGGTCCAACCAAACTTTGCATGGCTTCCTAATTTGGTCCAGGGATGGTCATAGGCTAGGTGACATTTCAAAATTCAGACCCCCCAGGGTGGGGCCCAGGGCAGGGCTGGCCGCTGAAGATGCTCTGTCCCCAGCCAGTTGCCTGGGTCACCTGTCCCTAAATCCAGCCCTGTCCCAGGGTACCTTATTTAGTGCAGACAAATATACAATATTCCTAAACAATATTCACCCATGCAACACCAGGTACCCCTGCTATTACATAATAATAATAACTTATTACTGCCATAAATTCCAGCGAAATATGAAATTAGTCTGTCAGAGAGATAATCTAGCAAAGGCAATAGGAACTCACTTGTTATTCATGAGGATGTTGGAACACTTGATATCCCGATGGAGGAAGTTCTTCTGGTGGCAATAGTTAAGGCCGTCGAGAAGTTGCTTCATTATGGAGGCATTATGCTGTTCGTTGAATTCCACCATCCCAGATTCCAGGAGTCCCATCAGATCGTGGTCCATGTATTCAAATACGAGGTAGAAAGATCCTCCTCGATCCTAAGTTCATCAAGAACCCTGAACACTGAGGCCAAAAAATAACTTTTGCCTGCATGTGGAGGCGAAAGGTACCTTCTGAAACTCCAAAGCATCCCTTTTGTCCGTGACAATCTCCTTGAGATTGACAATGTTGGGGTGATTCAGCTGTCGCAGGATTTTTATTTCTCGGATCGCTGTGATCGGGAAGCCCTCCTTCTCGTTCTCTAGGCGCACCTTCTTCAGGGCCACTAACTGACCTGCAATATCAGGAGATCCACATTTCCTTTACACTTCATCAATATGCATACATATAATCTTTTTCCTGCTTCCAGGGTTATTTTTGCAAAAGAACAGAGAAGAAAAGAACAATCAACATAGTTGATTGTTCAGACCACTCCCCACTAACAGCAAGTGGGTCCAGAAAGGAAGATCATGATGATATGAACTGAATCTGAACTTATGCTGTCATGCTGACCTCAGGAAATGGGCAATCATGAAAGCATTTCTGTTGCATGATAACAACACAGCACTTTGGTGTTTCTTTGCCATTCAGTAGGAAGGGTAAGCTTCCTTCTGGTTTTCTCCTGCTCCTCATGGATTCTCCTCATCATGCTACCTCTAGTATTCCTGTCTGATTTCTCAAGCCATCAACAGGATAGGGAAATCCTAGAATGCATCAGTTTTCCACCAGATACTATTTTGAAAGCTCCAAAACAGCATATTAAAGGCAATTATAGATTACTGATTTGCAATGGAAGGGGGTATGCCATTGCCAAAGTTGGCAATGAATACCTGAAACAGTGACTAAGCATCATATTACATAATTTTTTCGGTCTTGTAATGTGCCAAACAGTTCCTCCTCCTCTATTTCACCTTCTTTTAGGATATCAGCTAGAGGAGTGGCGAATCTAGTCAGAACTTGTCATCACTGAGTCATAATTTTGCATGATGTCATCCTTTTCTATCCAACCAGTGGGAAGTCAACTAGATAGCATATGGCACTTCCACACCCATCTATAACAGCAAGATGCATTAAAATGCAAAAGTGACCACAATACCATACTGCAATGATATTGCATGCCTCACCAAGAATGTATTCATTCCTACTGTGTTTATTTTTTATAGATACTACATAGATGAATGTACTAGTCCCATTAGAAACATTGAACAAAACATGATCAGACAGAAATGTGCAGAAGTATCAATGGTTGAATGACAGTTTGAGTAATCATGGATTCTGAAATTGGATGAAAGGTAAAATCAGAAGAAAAGGAGCAATAAGAAAGTAATACCCTGACACTGGGTATCACAAACCACACATTATCAACCAATATTGAAAAATTGGAATCACCATCAGTTACATCTACATAAGTCCATTCCTAAGAGCTCAGATGGCATGCAATAATATACTATGTTACAGCACAGATCTACAGCAATAAAAAGTCACTGGTAGTTCTCATATGCTACATATGACACTGTCTAGAGTCAGCAACTGGCTGTGCTTAGAAATGAAAGCACTCACCAGTTTTCTGATCCCTAGCCTTGTACACTTGACCGTAGGTCCCTTCACCAATCTGCATCACAAAGTCGAAAACTTCAACGCATCGATCGCCCCAGCCACATGGCCTTGGATCGACGTGATTGGCCTTTCCCACAATGATTGGTCTCTTCATGTTGGCCTTGGGAACAAGTCTTGGCATCTTGGGACTGAGGACCTCATCCTCCCCCTCTGACAAATTTTCCACATCTGGTGGCACTACCCAGACCAAAAAAAATGCATAGAATAAAAATGTGAACCAAAGAG
Source organism: Darwinula stevensoni (assembly GCA_905338385.1). Lineage (NCBI taxonomy): Eukaryota > Metazoa > Arthropoda > Ostracoda > Podocopida > Darwinulidae > Darwinula > Darwinula stevensoni. Next base: position 10,081 of record CAJPEV010002022.1, read on the forward strand.
AAACATAGACAGAATGAAAGTAGAGAGAGAGACAGACTGAGGTCTTTGACAGGAGGCATGGGAAGATCTCTTGTGATGCTTCTAGTTCGATTGGGCTTGGATCTGTTGATGGCTTCAGGGCGATTCCGTTGCTGCCGCTGCCGCTCATCCTCGGAATCCTGCTCCGGGGTGCAAGCAGAGGAAGAAGACCCGATGTTGTCAAGTTCCATCTCCAGGAGATCGATCCCTGGCGGCATGGGGAGCTGGGTGAGACTCTTATGGAGTCCATAGCTTCCACCGGACTTTATTACTGATTCCAGTGGGGGTTCATCCACCTCCCCATCTTCCAATCCATTCTCAATGTCAGGGTTTGGCTCCACTCTTCCCTCCTGCACAGGAGGTACTTTGCCTTTCAAGTCAATCTCTGATACTGCCAGAGACTCCTTTTGCACCTAAAGAATAGTTTCAATACAGCCATCCATAGGAGCCACATAGGTCTGATAATGAAAATGGGAACCTGTCTCTCCGTACATCAATCAATAGCTCCAGAACCACTTTTGAAGTTTTTCATGTGATTTGGACTCTTTAACTTTTAAAATGCCAAATTATGCAGCTGGATGGTTTTCTTCATATTACAGATGCTGTTGCAACACTATTACAAGGGTTAATAATGCTAAGATACTTATGGATAAATGAATAAATATTAATTTCCAGAACACTGCATCTAAAGATGAGGTTTAGCACCAAGTACCAGTTGTGAGAACACCATCTCAAAATTTGTTTGCATCAACAATTCTACATATACAATGAGGCAATGGGCACTAATTTCTTACACTATCATTGCAAACATGACAACGTGCCTTTCACTTGGCTAACTTTTTGGTTTCTCAGACTGGCAGGAATTGAGCATGCCTGCACCTTATGCAGCATAAACAAAAGGAAACAATGAAACATACTTGAATCACAGGAGGAATGGGAAGCGGTGGGGTAGTGGAAGGAGGTAGCTCCTTCTCCTTGACCTTCTCATACACGATCTCAGGGTCCTCTCTCCGATCCTTTTCCAGATTCTTCTGACGCAACATTGCAAAAAGGGTGGTATCGTTCATCTTGGCCTCAGCAACCTGCTTTCGATTCAAGCGACTGGGTTGGGGGCGTCTGATGATGTGCCCAGGAGCAGGAGGGGGCGAACGGGATGAAGAAGATGAAGACGAATGGGAATACACCTGGTGCAAGCTGTTCAATTCTCTCTCGTACCGAAGTCTCTTGCCCCTGTCCATGCAGCATGAAAAAAGTTTTTATATTGTCCCAAAAATAGTAACCAGTACTTCAAAATCAGCTGTTCAATAAGTTTAACTGATGTAACTGGGAAAACCTGACAAACAGGAAAATATAAATCTGTAGATGAAGCAAGCAAGCTCAATTTCATTCCAAAATAAAATGACATTCTGTTTCCATGATAGTTTCATATCCTTTGAACACACATGCTGCACCCATATGCATCTTGGAGGAATCATGCAACTGATACACATGACACTCACCAGTTGCTCATGGTGAGTGCTCAGGTGGGGGGGGGACAGTATCATGAGAAGAAGTAGTCAGTGGTAATTGCATTTAACCCTTTCATGCTGAATTAAGGACACAAATAACTGAGACATGTTTTCACCACTTTTCTATTGAACAGGCCCAGCTAAAGACAGAGCTTGCAGAAAATTCCAAATATTTACTTACATATTCAAAAACTGAATTTTTTAATTGCAAGAATCATCGACCAAAATTATTGAATAACAGGCCATTGTTCACACATGGGGAGTCCCTAAAACTTCGTCTCTGTCCCAATTTAATTCATTCATTCTTGCAGCATGCAATATTTTTCCCTTTTCCAACAAAAAAATAATTTTCTTACTTTTTCGTTCAAAATTCCATTTCACAAAAAATAAAAATATCAGGTCACAACTTTTCATTTTGATCCAACTTGCCTGAACTAAAACCTATTTGAATGAATCATGCACCACCAAAGAGCCCCTTTTGTGAGCAGTTAAGCGATACCATATAAAACATGTTTTGTTCAATGGTAACTGCAAGAGCAGTCTCAAAAGATATGATCCTTATAATGATAAAACACTATGAAAGGGTTAAGTAGAGAACTTAAGCAGAAACAAAATATTAATTTATTTCATACAAAATTCTGGCATATGACAGCAGGAAATTATCCAATACCTGGTGTGTTCAAGGGGTTAAACCACTTCTAACTAGTGTCTTCAATCATTCAACTTTTCTTTCCACAAAGCTGGAAAAGTGGTTAATCAATACAATCAGAGATTAATCAAAATCATTCAAAACAAATTGAATCCTAGTTCTAGCACTATCACAAAAATTAAAACATTACAACTTATAAACTATTCCACATCATAGCATGATTCTGAATTCTCATTCATCACACCACATTACTTTCTATTAATCATGAGAGTGAGGAGAGATATGATAAAGAACAATGTAGAACACACAGAAGTCAGCAATATAAGGTAAGAGAAGCAGCAAATTCTGACCCTGCTGTCAAGTTCACCCCTACATCACATAATTCTTATTCGATCAGTCTTTTTTACATTAATGTCCAGTCTCAAAGTAAATATGGACAGTGCAAGCATTTTCATTGCAAATGGCACAGGTCCCAAAACCATAAAGTTCAAAACACAGGCAAGAATTAGATTTAAGCAGAAAAGCTTAAGGGAATTGGACTTCGTCTCACTTACCCAAAAGTTGGTCCACTTGTGAATCTCATTATCATGCATAGATCTAATCAAAAGTCTTGTGCAGTTTGCCTTCATGGCAATGAAAATAGGGCATCCAAGTGGACTCCCTGCAGCAAATGCCATTGAGGCATTTGCTGCAAAGCCCATTTTCTCCAGTGTTTACATTTGTATCCAATTCCTGCATCAGTCTTCTGAATAAAGATGTGAACATCAATAGCATCTATCCTTCTCCAACTGCTTAAACTTATGCACAGCAAGTGAAACTTCTAAATAGTCACTCACTTTTTTGAATAAATATGAAATTGTAATGAGTGAAGATTTGGCTGAAGCCATTTAAAAAGATGAATCTAAGATATATCCCCATATTATTCTAGAATTGTCAAAATGGTAGTTTGAAAAAACAGTGACTCCTCAATCTAAAATATTTATGGTGTGTTAATGTGGAGCAACAATTCCAGTTAAATAAGCCAATAGCAAAGTCATACCCAATAACTACATCAGTAAAAGTCATGTTATGGAAGTACCAACTTGTGTATAAACTAATTGAACTGGTACATCACAGGTGGTCCATCAATGAATTCCCAATAATAAAAAAACCTCAGAAATTAAAGTTCACACCAGTAAATGGCACCCTCTGTATCAGACCCTGACAAAGGAATGCAAGTGTTGGCATTCAAACCTGGTTGGAGAAGGACTCTTGCTGTGAGGTGAAGTCCGCATTTTCCGTTTCTTCTTCCTGCTCCTCCTCCTCTGCAGGGGAGGAGATGGCGAATGATAAGGTGGAAGGGGATGAGATGGCATCCCAGGGGGAGGAGGAGGAGGAGGAAAAGCCTGAGGAGGGGAAGGAGGTGAAGGTGATGCTCCTCTTTTCCTCATGTGTGGGAGCTTCTCATAAGCCTTTGGTGGCAGGGGAGGAGTATGTGGAGATTCCAGGCCCCTCCTGTGACCCGGACTCAACGGTGAAAGACCTTCACACCCTGAACTGATGGGACTTGCAGCCGGGTCCAGGGCAGTCCTCCGGCGGGAACTGGGTCCCATCAACAGACTAGCCGAGCCAGGCGGAGGAGGGGCATCATCCTCTCTTCCTGAAGAGATTGGGTCCAGGCTGGGAGAACTGCTCGAACTCCAAGTCTTGTTCTTCTTCTTTTTCTTCCTCTTCTTCTTGTCACTCCGATGTTTTTTCTTCTCCTTCTTGTGCTTTTTGTTCTTGGTCTTTGGCAGGTCTTCTTCGGCACCAGAGTGACTGTTATTGTTCTCCACATCCCGGGATGCACCATGGGCCCAAGCATCGGGAGATATAGGAGGAGCAACCCTTCGTCTGGGTTTGCGACCATGTCGTTCGTTATCGCTGTGACTCTCGTCTGTGATTTCACCCTGCTCCACCTCGGAGAATGCCTCCGAACTCACGTCCGAATAGTTGACCAGGGGTTTCTCACTCATTTTTGTCACTACACTGGAAGGTACGTTGAGAGGTTGCCGTGACTGAGAGGTTCTCTGTTGCCCATCGAAGTGCTCAAGGGAATGCCAATGTCACTGCCCGTTAGGCCGAGTCCACATTGCACTCACTGATCCTACATACACCACCCATGGTCCATGCAATTTCAATGATCTCAACACTTAGTGAACACAATCTAGCAACCTTATCACATGAATATGAGAAATAGTTTGCACCCTCAAATGCTAGGCTTTCTCACAGTATTATTATGCTGGATGAAAGCACATAACTGTGAAGCACAGAGGAGTGGAAACCTCTGTTGACTGAAACAAACAACTTAGGTGATGTCTTTTCATGGGGAAAGGACAAAGCCCTCACTTAGACATACATTGTCACATGTATTCATCAGAAGTTAGGACTAAATTAAATAAATTTTCAAGGGCAACTACTGTTAGCACTAGCATTAAAAAAATGAAAATGGGATTGAAACCTGGAATTTCTTCTCTTCTACAAGCTATAAGTATCCCTCTTTGTGACACCCATCATAAAGTTTTTTATTTATTCCTGGGTTTAGGAATGGAAGTTTTTTATGTTGTTGCTGACAATCTGACAAATGGAAAAATAAACTATATTGACCCTTTCATGAGAATAAGTGATTTTTTCAAACTGAAAAATATAAACAATGCCACCTTCTGCTAGAAAGACTCTCATGAATCCTGGTTCGAAGTCTAATATTCCTATTTTTTCATATGCAAACCCAAAAGTGGGGAAAACTTTTCCTCCTGAAAAAAGTCAAAACTGCACATTCACCTGTTTATCTGAGAATCAGCAATGTCCATGTTTGATTGCAAAACTCCAGCCCTTAACTTAACTGGTAATTCATTTGATATATTTTCTTTTCCTGTGGACACTGCAATGGGAGAAAGTCATCTGGCAAGAATTAAAATGCAGCTCATGCAGTCCCACAATAAATTATATCCTCCACTAGGACTTTGAAAACACTAGACAACTGTCATGCAAAATATAAATGTGGCCAAAAAACAACCTATGTCAATTTAATAATCTGCCAAAACCAATGAAAAATTTTTTAAAACCAAAACTAATGACCAAGAGAGAGATTCCGCAACAGAACAGGAAGCTCTGATACTGGGTGAAGATTGCAGCCAAGCAATGCAAGGACATTAGCAACCCACCCATTACTGCAATGCACTGTTGGCATAAGTGTTGATTTACCAAACAGCTCAAAGGGCAGGTTAATTATTCAGTGAAACATTTACAGCATACATTATTGCCTAGCATTGGAAAACATTGGCTAATGATCAAAAAGCCAAAAATGAACTGATGGACAGATAGACTATAACACCCTAGTCTCACCTCGACTTCTCTGACTGGTGATAGCTCCAAGTGAGAAATCTCTGTGGATGAGACATGACCCATGAAACTTTGCTATGACTACGTCACCAGAGAAGGTGAGTTTTCAACAGGACTTGAGGGAACTGGAGGGAGGGAAGGAGGGAGAATGGATGATGGGTGTGATTAGAAAAGGAAACTTGACAAAGCACCCCATGTAATGGATGAGAATAAGTCTGGCTTAAAAAAAAGGGTTCAGACCTAGGGGTCTACCTGGCAGGTATTATAGATTATTCAGGTTACCAATGCAAAATAGATGATGTCATGTTTTACCATTCTGAATTTGACAAATAGTGGCAACACATGGAGGTGGCAAAATTTCTTAAATTTCATACAACTCACTACCCTCATTCCAGGTCATTGAATTTATTATCATTATCAATGTTCTTTTTTATGGGATCAGGCAGACCAGAATACAAAACAGGCAAGACTAAAGGTCGATGCACACCAACTGCAGAAGAGCTGTGGTTCAATCACATGGTGACTGCCTGCAACGTCTACAGTTATTCCTTGACCATGAACACATCCAAAGCATCTTGCCCACTAATCACAGAGCACCCAAGTAAAATCCAGTATGGTTGCATAAAACCTAAGTTTGTACTGCTGCACTTATGCATTCTTTACAATGCCAGGGGAGAAAAAGTTATTTGCGATGATGGATACACCCTATAAACCATTATCAGAAGAAGGAAAAATCATTACCAAAGACAAGGAGTATTTTCAGAAGTGCGTGAGAATGTCTCCTGAGCTATTCAAGACCCTTTTTGGTTTGCTGGAGAATGCCCTGAAAGAACAGAACACAAACATCAGACAAAGCTTTTCCCTCGCACAAAGGCTGGCAGTGACCCTGAGATGACACACTCCACCGAATATCTCAAATATTGATCATCATTACCAGTAGATACCTCATATAGAACAGTACAACTCAGGCTATTGGAATCCCACAAGGAACTTCTCAACTCCATAAATATAGATACAAATATGGGGGGAAAAGGAACATGACCTTGAGACCTCACATGAACATTTTTCATGTTTATGTAGGTATCTTTTATGGATATTCAATGGTGGTGATTATGATAGTACATAGTACAAAACCATAATCAAACAACTACATTATCCACATTTAGCACATGCACAGCACAAAACACTGTGAAGATGCAACTGGAATTGACTCTTCCAATTTCATTGGAAAGCCTATCTAACTGAATACAAGGGTCTCACCCATTCCTAGTGCAAATGATTGTAAGAATCTGCAATGGTCCCAGCACAGCTCTTTGCAGTTGGTAAGAATGGGCCCTAAATCTTTCAAAGCAAGAATGGGAGGGGCCAAGAACTTAAGTGGAAGGCCAAAAAATCTGGCAGAAGCCAGAGCATGATGTAGGAGAGGGTAACACAGAGCCTTTTTCAAATACACGATATTTAAATATGCATGGAGTACTAGAGCCCCATGGCCATCCTATTGCTCACAACCAATTAGGCCTACAATTTCTCTATTGAAATAAAATTTAACAATGCATAGGCTAATGAAATTCCATTATATACAATGAAAAGTGCATACTGATGACATCATTTTCTGTCATAGATATAAGTTTAGGTTTGCACTGACACTTAAGCAAATGTTTAAATAGTGAATTCCACCAGAAAGGGCCAGGATGGCATCAATAACTAAAAATGCATGCAAATAAAATTTCACATCCATCTCAGGATCATATAAATATATCAATTTGAACATTAAAAGGAGTTAAAACAAGCAAGACTCTTGGTTAACAAGTTCAACAAAGGTTACTTCCAGACATGGCATTGTTACTAGACAAGGTAAAAACAAATTGAGCTCACTTCAATGATTTACATTTCTGCTTTTTAAAAATTCATAGCCTACTTGTTCTCATATTCTTTGACCTTTGTTTCACTCAATGAAAGCTTTCAATTGATCAAATGTGTATCTTCTATATCTGCTGTAACTTACACTATATTTGGATTGACTTCTTATTCCCTAGGGCAGTGTTTCCCAAACGGTGTGCCGCTGCACACTGGTGGGCCGCCGGTAAGGCTTAAGTGTGCCGTGAGATTTCAGAGTTGACAATAAAAAAAACTAAAAAAACTAGAACTAAAAAAAAATTAAAAACAAGAGGGAACGCCATCTTTTAGTAGAAAACGAGCTGAGAGTAGCACTATCATGCCTCGTATGAAACTGCTGTGTTCAGCGAAGCAAGCACAAGTTTCCCATTGAAAGTGAGTAAATGGCTAGGTGTGCCGTGGAAAGTTCAAGTGTTCTTATGTGTGCCGCAAATGAAAAAAGATTGGGAACCACTGCCCTAGGGGAATGCTTCCATTGGTTGCAAGTAGTGACACCATCTACAAGGATGGATTTTATGACAATCTGATGAAGCAAATCCTGCGAACATAGCATTATCTTCAATCTTCAGAACCCGGGGGGGAGGGGAGGGACAGACTCAATCCACAAAGAATAACTATCATGCTGTAGCCTGACTAGAATATCCCCTAGTACCCATTCTTTTCTGTTTTCTGATTTCTTTGGTTTCTTACTTTTTAGGGCATTTTTCTGCCCTTTCGAACCATATTTGTTCCTCCTTTCTTTTTTACTCAGGTGCCGAGAAAATTAGATAAGCGTATAGGGGAAAGCCTAGATTAAGTTTCCTTTGCATAAGGAAATACAAACTAAACTGAAAAATGAGGTAAACTGAAAAGCATTGATGATATAGGCCTAGCAGAAGTGTTCATTGGGGCACCAATAGCACTAAGCCATGAGGAGCACAGCAGGCGCAACACCATCCCGGCTAGCGCAGGATAACGTTAGGCCAATCATATGCTCAACGAAAGCCTACGGTAAGCCAAGAAGCAGCCAACTCCAGGGAGGTCCTCGATATCGTCTCCCGAGCACAAACTTAGCTTAAACTCTCACGAGGGAACATCACTGATCACTTATAGCATTCTAGGACGAAAACACGCGTTTTCCAGCCGTACCCAAACGGGAAGAAAGAGGTAACGCATCGACGTAAAGAGACGGGTCGGCCATGATGGCACTCGCCACTTCCCCAAACCCCGTGCACGGTCGCACTTCCAAGTTCCACCGCCTGCCGACAGATGGCAGAATGGCCTCTCTCCATAGTTCAGCCATCTGCCGACAGGTGGCGCGGCGCAGGCTCACCCGCTCGTTTCGGTCGAGGGAGTTCGTCGCAGTAGGAATTATTTTCCTTTCCATTTCTATGCTGTCCACAACAGGCTACTTAGGCTTAGGCTCACATGATGCATGGAAGCATCCATGGAAAAGGGCGCTGGGTTGGGCGTGGGTGAGGTTCATAATATCCATGGCGTATGTCGTGAATGCTGATCGCTCCTTTCTGAATGACAGCGATTTAATAGTCAATTTTACATAGAAGACGATAGAGGATGGTGGAGCTTGCGCGAAGCCTCAACCTCCACTTTTTTTTATCCCACTCTTCCTGGAACCAGGCTGTGAGGGGGCTGACGGCACGTGGCATGTTTACATAAATGTATCCCTAACTCAGCGGGGAAGCAGCACTAAGCGCTCAGAGAGGAATTATCTGGAAGTTAAAAATGCTCTTGAGCGTACTCCGCCCTTTGAAGTCCTGTATCACTTTTCTCCTTTTCCCCTCCCATTAGGAAGAGACTGGTCTGAGAGTCAACAACTCAGCAAAATTAAGGCTAACTTTGACATGGACTATACAAAGTAATTCTTGCAGATTGCCGACCAGAAAACGGGCTTTTTCCAAAAGTGGCAGTTCGTGGTAATTAATAAAATGGATGTCGTTCGTGACGACCAACAGTTTCTTAATGTGGTTAACATTAAAATTATTATTATTACAGAGCCGTGCGAACCCCTTTTATAATCACTACCAGGTTCGAGACTCGGAAGGGGTCATGGAGAAACGCGTGTGGGCACTTGATAAGCGGGTAAGACTGGAAAAACCAGTGGGATCGTGGCAACGCTGGAAGCATACGGCAACGTCGCACACAGGCCGGCTCCGAGCCTGCCCTTCCCCCATTGAAGCAGCCGAGAAGCAGGGACTGCGCATGCTCCGACTTGAGGGAGCCGGGGGCCGGTCGACACGATCCGGCTGCATTCCCCGGGCCTTTTCAATAGCCCCAGCCGTTTCTAGTGCATAATTTATTACTCTGATACAGGGTTCTCCCACAGACATACCTTGTGGCTTTTTCACGCTCAAGGTCCATTGCTGAAGTGGTCACCAGGTGGTCCCTTTTAGCGAGGGAGACACACGAAGGGACTGCCTGTGCTACAAATTTTCCATGAAAAACAGCACGACTTTTTCCTTCATCGCCGAGTGGGAACGGGAGAATCCTATTCCGACAGGAAGCACCTTTGCTGCCAAGCAGATGCTATGAGGAAATGCAGATCACTTGCAATTTATGGCAGCTCTTGCGCCTGCCTCTTTTTGTTTGATTATCAAGGTTAGGCCTTGCAAGCCAATCCGCCACTGGCTGTCAAGTGCAAAAACTTCGTGATGAATGCTTTTCGACACGGGCATTTTTTTCAGGGTGTCCCAGGATTCCTTTCACAGTTTTATTTATTTATTTATTAGTAAATTAGTAAATTTATTAGTAAACGCATAGGGTATGGTGCATCCTCTAAAAAAAACAACAGCATTCAGATTACCAGTTGGAAAGAAAAAACATGAACATAAACCAATTAAGAAACCCTTTCAACACCAAAAACAGAATAAAAACGTGACAGAATTCTGGGACACCCCGTACAATAAGCTCAACAGGTAAAATATATCGCCACAGGGGGAAATGTGGAAAACACTTACCAGTATGACCATTTTTATGACTCCTTTGCTTTTCGTTAACCCCTTCAGACCTGAATTAAAGCCACTCAGAACATTACAATTTTATCATTCCTGATATTTTTGGGACATTTTCCCATTCTACTTTCACTTTTTACTCTCTGTATATAGTTTTTATATTTTATATAGATATACCATATATATTACACAAGGGAAGGTGCAAAACAAGTGAGATTATGCAGACAAGACTTTATAGACACCTTTGCAAGTCCTGTCAATATTTCTTTATTTCTCAATGTGGTCTCCACACTGATACATGTTTTTTCCATCTATGGATCAGTTTGTCAAAAGAAAGACAACAAAAGCACAAGTCTCACTACTTTTGCACCTCCCCTCACACACTTAAATATATAGCTGAATATTAGGCTTCCTACATAGTTAAGTAGTGCAGAATAGTGTCCATTGTAATGGAATGTGAGGTGCTAAGTCATGAGAATCCCAAGGAATCACCATAGAAGCATAGGAAATGTGGTGTCCATCGGAATGGACACAGGGTCTGAAAGTGTTAAACTCCATTTTGAATGTATTGCACTTATAGGATTGTGAACATGTCCAAAAACCAAAGCCTGAGGACTCAGACCAAAGGGAAACAAAACACGAAATCTTCTGGACAGCCCTTCATTAGGCACAGACAAAAAAAAAGACTCTAGCAGAAATATCCGAGGGAAAGAGAGGACAAAAATCAACATTAAGAAAAAAGAGGTATAAAAGTAGGAGTGTGTGAGATCACAGATGCAACGTGGAGGAATCCCTCTCTTCCTTTTGTACTCTTCAGTCTTCGTCCAATCCGGGCACCTTCCAGCCGCATTCTCGGCCCGTGGCGTAGAGCTTCTTCAGGGCCGCATCCACTTCCCCGGCTTTCTCCAGCTCCTGGTACCTTCGGTAGAGGCGGAGGGCAGTGCGGGCGTCCTCGATCGAGTCGTGCATGTACGACTGGATCTTCTCTCCTGTTGGATATCCCAATCAAACTTCTTTCAGATCGGACAAAGATAAAAATGAACAAAGACACTTTCATGTCTAGATACCCAACTGTGGAGTTCCAACTACCTTTCCATTGCTTGTGATTTCCTCATGAACATTTCTTTGCTTATATCAACTAAAAATTGGTAAAAATAGGACCCTGATCAAGGGTCCAAATTAATATCTATCCAGACTTTCATTCTCATGAAATAACCAGAACTCTTTTGCAAATGCAAAAAATTTCTTTTCAATTGTTGAAGTATCACTGGGTCAAATTTTTGTGCAAGCTCCATGGAAGAGTAAGAAAATTAAGTACCTCTGCTGGGTAAGCAATCTTTTTTTTGGATCACATCTCCTAATTCTAGAATTTGTTCTCAATCATTGTCTTGTGCCAACTCAGTGGATGCAAAACTTTACACTTGTTCCAGCACATATAGCCATTACCTGATTAGTTTTTCATGAAAGGAAGATGGAATAAATACCAAGAAAGTGCCAGGCAAGGAAGCGCAGAGACACCATCCTTTGATGCGGAAGGTGAAAGAGAAGCACCGTATCAATCACTTGCTCTGGTGGCACTACCATATTGATCACCCTAGAAATGGTAAATACCACAATTTAAAACACTGCTGCCTGCAATGTCATGGGAACACAACAAGGCATTAGTCCTTGTGAGTGCCTGTTATTACCTGAAGTCATTCTTGAGCCCATGCCCCACAAACTTGATTCCATTGTCTACCAGATACCGCAACTTCAGATAAGTAGACTTGAGGGTAGTGAGGTGCTTGGAGGAAATGTTGGCATCCAAGTCACCCGGCTTGATCCCAGAGAATTGGGTCAAATAGTCCACCACCTGTTCCTGAGTTGAGATGTAGTCGTCCATGAAGGGCAGTCCCTCACTGATGCCTTGCCTAGAAATGAGATCATTGAGAATGGAAAATGATAGAAAATAGGTCCAAAGGAGATAAGAAAACAGACAAATGCACTGACCCTCTAATGCAGGAGATTCGAGCGACTGACATCTGAGAGGGCTTGATGGTGGAGCGTGTCCCATCACTTCGCAGTTCTGCTTCCTCTTGATTCAGAGTCACAAACTCTGCATCAATGGCCACGAGATCATCTATTACAATGATGGAAGAATTCATTCAACAAAGGCAGCATATGAAGCAATATGAAGATAAGTAAGTCCAACACAAACATCTATCTTCTGGCAAAATATAACTACACCTATATGAGCCGAGACAAAGCATCTGATTAAATTCCATAGCAGAATAACAATCATTAATTAACCCTTAACTACCAAGCCTCGAAGTTTTGCTTGTTATAACATAGGCTCTGGGTCACACTTGACCCAGCTTGGTTGTTTAAGGGCTAAGCAAACTATTACAAAAATGAAGGCCACAGAAATTACAGAAAAAAAGAAGACTAAAATGTGACATCTATCTCCTGTTTTTGCTACCTGAAAATCACACTCAGCAAAGAGGGTCCACCTATTGCCTATCAGGTCACAACACTTGTACTTTCAACAAAAGGCAGTTTCTGCATTCCTGCAAGTCACTCATAACCACTATGTTAAATCAGGTTACCAAAACTCAGTTTTAAAAATACAACCCATTACTTCATGGTGCCAAAAATCTATTAAATGCCAGGACAAACAGGTAAAACCACAGAGCACTTGAATCTTTCTCTGTCTGACCTACCAACATACATTTAAAAAATGTATATCTATACTAAATGATGTTCCATAGGTGCAGCCCAAGTCAAACCTTTCTGGAGTATTTCGTCCACTTGGAGAGGAACGAATGTGGTAATGAGATGACCTGACTTCTGAGCCAGACTCTTGTCCTGCTTGAACACATCCACAGTGATTGGATTTCGCTGTCTATCCAGCAACTCTCTGAAGCGAACGGTGAGATCGGTGCGGGCAAAGTACAGCACTGCAGGGAGCTTCCAGTCCAGGTTGAACCAAACAGCCTCTTGTGGTGAGATGGGTGAGATGGAGAAGTCATTGAAGAGATACCACTGGCTCACAGGACTGCCAAGGAGGCGCTCATGGTATGATGGGGCCACCTTGACGCAAGCAACCAGCTGGTTCTTCTCAGGGACAGTCGGATGCTGGATGTGGGAGACTGCCGCCATCAGTTCGTATTCCTCGTATCCCTCATCCTCTTCTTCCTTCTTCTCTTCCTCCTCCTCTCCCTCTTGTTTCTTTACCTTGTAACCCATATTCCTAAACTTTTAACCTCTCTTACACTTTTTTAAAATCTCTTCGGTGAAAGTAGGGGAACAACTACAGTATGTTGGGAGTCAGTAGTCTTGTCCTTGATGGACACAGTACCATCTGGGAAGAGCTTGATCTTGATGGTCAGAGGGACCCAGGAGACACGCATCGGCACATCTCTGACGATGCTCTTCTGATACCCTAGTGTAAAAAACAAAAAAGCAAGAATCAAAATCCAGTCTTAGACAGAATATTAACTTTTGGAGCTTCTTTAAAGTGAAAATAGAAACAGTCCCATCAGGTGAAACTCATACAACTACCACATATTTTTGTCAAGTTACAGCTCAAGCTACAAAAATATATAGTCTCTGATAGATCAACCACTTGCTAATGTTTCCCCTATTCCAATGACATGTCTACAGTAGGATTCAGGGTGTAACTCAGAATTATTTGGCAAACCTATTTGGAAAGCCAACATTTTGAAAATTGATAATAATAAGCAGGAATTGCCACCATTGCAATGATTCCTTCAACCTGGTCTGCACTTCATCTGTCTTCCATTCTCTCCTCCCTCTCCCTTTCATATAGTAAACATGGTTCTTACTGGAGTATGGCAGAGAGCTGCAGAATACAAGAAGCCAAGGCCACACACTCCAATGAGATACATTTAGCTAACCTGCCAGTTGAAAACTCCTAGCATCTTCCATCCATTGCATCATCGATATGAACAATTTGGCAATAGGACAAACAAAGATAATACAGGAAAAAATCTTCTACTCACTTAATCACCTTTTCCCAAACATTACTGTTTCTGAACTGAACGTATTCCTCATTCAGCCTCTTTTTAAAAATGTTTTTTGTCGAAGAGTATAAGGAAATGTTTGTTTGCAGCCACAAGAATCCTTTTTTTTTTTTTTAATACTTGAAATTCTCATTACAGATGCAGCTTCCACTACTTCAGCTGACAACCCAATTCATTCCCCACTATCCCAAGGAGGAAACACCTCTACCTCAAATTTGTATTTATCCTAAGTGTCACTTTAAGTAATGCAATTGAGGAAAAGCTATCGCAAAAAGAGAGAGATTCAGTTTATTGAATCCTTGAAATAATTTAAAAGTCTCACCCAGGTCTTTCCCTTGGGGAAATCCCCTAACCCATCTAATCATCCCAGTTTCTCTGTACCAGTGACAAGCAGGGGGCTCAAGGCCCCCCACCCCCCAATCCACCATTGCCTGTAACCTGCCACCTTTGTCACAACCCCTCTTTTTCAGTCCTGCCACATTCCCCTCTCCCTTGCACTAATCATTCAACTTTCTTAATGCTAAGTCTTCCTAAAATCCTGCATATGAATGCCAATGTGCCTTCATTAATTAGCATCCCACCACCAGAAGTAGTCAGTCAGAAAAAGTGAGGTTCAGATATGTCAACAGAGGATTACTTGATGGAGATACTTAAATTAAGAAGTTTCAGTAACATAGGTCACGGGTAAATCATTCACAATCCATGAACCAACTTCCCCTTTAGGGACTCCATGGAACAAAAAAAACTAAGGCAAAGACAATATCAAGACGGGGTTTTTTCACCAATTTTGATTAGCAGAGAATGAAACAAATTGTCAGTTGACATTGTAGGACCTGGGACCAATGTTAGCTTATGTTAGGCAACAAAACAAAAGCATTGGGCCTCACTCAGGGATGCAAATATGCATGTGTGACCTCCACATTAGCATAAGTTAATACATTTCTCCATGAAAAAAAAAAACGGCTTGAGAATATGTCCTCCCCTTCATCATGGGAACATAACCCTATAGTAGATAGTTAAGACTACTCTCATTCTTTTAAAACTTTCATGTGAATTCAATGTTCAATGTGATATATTTCTTGCTGTTATGGAGGAATATCAATGAAGTTTTTATAAGATGGGCCCACATGGGACTCTTGCTGAAAATATATAATTCAATAAAAACAAACTGGCATCCAATCATCAGAAGTTCTACATCCCAATCTAGCTTCAGTAAGTAAAGTAATTTAAGCAAGAAACATTGCATAGAAATATAAATGGAAAAATATGAAAACTTATTCAAAATGGAATCTGCCAAAAATTCCATGGTCCATTCTAAGTTCACCTGAATTCTCACTTTGGTTCACTTGCTAGTGACAAAAAATTATACCAACCACAATTTATTCAACCAATAGAGGATTAAAGATCTTTCTGAGATGAAAACAGCATGCAGAGCTCGAAATCCTCACAGCTATCTCGCTTGGAAGCATGATCCCGTCCCTCATGCCAGAACTTGCAGTTGGGTCGAGCACAGAGCTTCCCATATCGACATGGTCGAACGGCCAACGGAGGGATGTCCCTGACCTCACTCGGTGGTTCTTGGCTGGGGGGCCCAGTGCTTGCCCCTGCCTTCTGTTGGGATGTTTCCATCAAATGCTTCATTTGCTCTGACNGTGGTGAGATGGGTGAGATGGAGAAGTCATTGAAGAGATACCACTGGCTCACAGGACTGCCAAGGAGGCGCTCATGGTATGATGGGGCCACCTTGACGCAAGCAACCAGCTGGTTCTTCTCAGGGACGGTCGGATGCTGGATGTGGGAGACTGCCGCCATCAGTTCATATTCCTCGTATCCCTCATCCTCTTCTTCCTTCTTTTCTTCCTCCTCCTCTCCCTCTTGTTTCTTTACCTTGTAACCCATATTCCTAAACTTTTAACCTCTCTTACACTTTTTTAAAATCTCTTCAGTGAAAGTAGGGGAACAACTACAGTATGTTGGGAGTCAGTAGTCTTGTCCTTGATGGACACAGTACCATCTGGGAAGAGCTTGATCTTGATAGTCAGAGGGACCCAGGAGACACGCATCGGCACATCTCTGACGATGCTCTTCTGATACCCTAGTGTAAAAAGCAAGAATCAAAATCTAGTCTTAGACAGAATATTAACTTTTGGAGCTTCTTTAGAGTGAAAATAGAAACAGTCCCATCAGGTGAAACTCATAAAACTACCACATATTTTTGTCAAGTTACAGCTCAAGCTAGAAAAATATATAGTCTCTGATAGATCAACCACTTGCTAATGTTTCCCCTATTCCAATGACATGTCTACAGTAGGATTCAGGGTGTAACTCAGAATTATTTGGCAAACCTATTTGGAAAGCCAACATTTTGAAAATTGATAATAATAAGCAGGAATTGCCACCATTGCAATGATTCCTTCAACCTGGTCTGCACTTCATCTGTCTTCCATTCTCTCCTTCCTCTCCCTTTCATATAGTGAACATGGTTCTTACTGGAGTATGGCAGAGAGCTGCAGAATACAAGAAGCCAAGGCCACACACTCCAATAAGATACATTTAGCTAACCTGCCAGTTGAAAACTCCTAGCATCTTCCATCCATTGCATCATTGATATGAACAATTTGGCAATAGGACAAACAAAGATAATACAGGAAAAAATCTTCTAGTCACTTAATCACCTTTTCCCAAACATTACTGTTTCTGAACTGAACGTATTCCTCATTCAGCCTCTTTTTAAAAATGTTTTTTTGTCTAAGAGTATAAGGAAATGTTTGTTTGCAGCCACAAGAATCCTTTTTTTTTTTTTAATACTTGAAATTCTCATTACAGATGCAGCTTCCACTACTTCAGCTGACAACCCAATTCATTCCCCACTACCCCAAGGAGGAAACACCTCTACCTCAAATTTGTATTTATCCTAAGTGTCACTTTAAGTAATGCAATTGAGGAAAAGCTATCGCAAAAAGAGAGAGATTCAGTTTATTAAATCCTTGAAATAATTTAAAAGTCTCACCCAGGTCTTTCCTTTGGGGAAATCCCCTAACCCATCTAATCATCCCAGTTTCTCTGTACCAGTGACAAGCGGGGGGCTCAAGGCCCCCCCTCCACCCCCCAATCCACCATTGCCTGCAATCTGGCACCTTTGTCACAACCCCTCTTTTTCAGTCCTGCCACATTCTCCTCTCCCTTGCACTAATCATTCAACTTTCTTAATGCTAAGTCTTCCTAAAATCCTGCATATGAATGCCAATGTACCTTCATTAATTAGCATCCCACCACCAGAAGTAGTCAGTCAGAAAAAGTGAGGTTCAGATATGTCAACAGAGGATTACTTGATGGAGATACTTAAATTAAGAAGTTTCAGTAACATAGGTCAGGGTAAATCATTCACAATCCAAGAACCAACTTCCCCTTTAGGGACTCCATGGAACAAAAAAAACTAAGGCAAAGACAATATCAAGATGGGGTTTTTCACCAATTTTGATTAGCAGAGAATGAAACAAATTGTCAGTTGACATTGTAGGACCTGGGACCAATGTTAGCTTATGTTAGGTTTGTTTTGTTTTCGTAACCCGGAGTGAGTCCCTACGTTTATACGTACACACTGGAGGTGTAATCGTATTCAATTATGTAAAGAGGTACTTTTTTTTTTTGCCGAACTCTTATACAGGAGGGGAAGTACATGGGAACATAACCCTATAGTAGATAGTTAAGACTACTCTCATTCTTTTAAAACTTTCATGTGAATTCAATGTTCAATGTGATATATTTCTTGCTGTTATGGAGGAATATCAATGAAGTTTTTATAAGATGGGCCCACATGGGACTCTTGCTGAAAATATATAATTCAATAAAAACAAACTGGCATCCAATCATCAGAAGTTCTACATCCCAATCTAGCTTCAGTAAGTAAAGTAATTTAAGCAAGAAACATTGCATAGAAATATAAATGGAAAAATATGAAAACTTATTCAAAATGGAATCTGCCAAAAATTCCATGGTCCATTCTAAGTTCACCTGAATTCTCACTTTGGTTCACTTGCTAGTGACAAAAAATTATACCAACCACAATTTATTCAACCAATAGAGGATTAAAGATCTTTCTGAGATGAAAACAGCATGCAGAACTCGAAATCCTCACAGCTATCTCGCTTGGAAGCATGATCCCGTCCCTCATGCCAGAACTTGCAGTTGGGTCGAGCACAGAGCTTCCCATATCGACATGGTCGAACGGCCAACGGAGGGATGTCCCTGACCTCACTCGGTGGTTCTTGGCTGGGGGGCCCAGTGCTTGCCCCTGCCTTCTGTTGGGATGTTTCCATCAAATGCTTCATTTGCTCTGACCAGAATTGAAAGTCCAGGTTGCTTTCCATCCCACAGTTGACCGACAGGATCGACGGAAGCATCTTCAAGCGGCGACTCTGTGTTGTCGGCTGGTACTTCTGGCAGGGCTCGCACCATGCTGATGTCATCTGCTCCAGGCACAGGCTCTTTGCCAGGACCTCTCCAAATGTGTGAACCTTTTCGGTTCCCTTGTCTTCACTAGCTACAGGGTAAAACATAAAAGCAACAACTTTGCATTCAGCTGTTGCTCAAGGTAAATGCATTTTCTATGTCGTTCACTATCATCTAAGGCGTTTTGGCATTCTGACTTGTAAGCATGTTCCTCAGACAAAAATTGCCGAAAGGTAATAAAAACAAAATGACATGGAACAAAATTAGCCATACTAATTGGATAAGCCCAAAGACATCATGTAAATTCTCAGAGAAAAAATTACAAAGCACTACTGCACTTCCACTACTGACTCACTATGGATGAAGTCAAGGTAGGTGAGATTGCAGAGGAGGGCAACACGTTCTTTCTTGGTCTCGCAATTGCAGGACATGCACTGGATGATCTGGAGCTGCTGGAAGCCAAAGACCTCAGCCACGCAGCTCCAGTCTGTCCTCTCCTCTGCCTTCTCTTCCTTCTTCTCCTCTTTCTTCTCCACCTCCACTTGCACCTCCTCTTCAACCTTCTCTTCCTCAGCTTTTGTGCTGGATAAGCTAGGATTCCCTTCTTCTTTATCAGGTTTCTTCTCTGGAGGGGGTGCTTTTCTCACTTTTGCTTCAGTGTGGATCTGCTGCAGCACAAAACGGTTCCAGTTCTGTCGGAAGAGAAATGAGATCACTATTCACCACCTTTACATTTTCTTACAAATTAAATAGAATATATATGTGTATGCAGATACACTCCTTGCTGACTTACATAAAGATGTAAAACTGACTTTCTGCAAAAAATTGAATTAGAGATTTAGAAAAGGTTTTCTGCAAAACCAATTTGAATTATTTAGGAAACTACTTGGAAGCTATTGAGAAAACTTAAAGGTGCTTTGTTGTTGCCTTTCTTTTTGTAGATTAAATATTTACCCTCTGCAAAATAACATTATGATTCACTACCTATAGGTGCAGTAGCACTTATACATATCTTCAATAAAGATGATGGTCAGAGACAGACACGTGAACGTAGGAAAAAAGATATGAAAAAAAGATAAAATGTCACCTCCATGTTTTTTATTTGTCGCTTATCTGGAGACCCAGAAAAAAAAAGGGATAGAATGGAAGAACTGAAACATGGTGGGGTTCTATGTTACAAGCCAAAGTTCAAAGCAATAACCCTTCATAAAGGGTTATTGCTTTGAATTCATCAAAAAGACACTCAACTACATGCTGAATGCTACATGCAAGAAAGAGTTGGATGGGGTAGAGCATGATAAAAACCCTTGAAAACTGGTCTTTACACTCTGTTCCAGACTTCTCATCAAAACTCATAGAGATGAAAATGCTGGCATTCAGATATCAATATTCAAAGTTTTTAACTTGGCCACAAGGCAGTTGTTATGTTATTGTAAATTTTCCCTGCCGGGAAAGTTCAAGAAGTCCATGATAGTAACAGCTTCCTTTGCATTTCATGGTGACAGAAAATTGTGAAGTCTATACCAGTGCCAATGTGCATCAGAGGGTATGGAACAAGTGTGAGGTAGAAGTAAGCAAACAAATCCCAAGGAAATATCAGGAATAGTATACAAATTTTAAATATCAAATATTAAAAATAATTTTGCCTCCAGAGGAGTGAATTATTAATCTTTCTATGAGGAAGAGAAGGACCACAAGTCTACTTTCAAGTTGCTATTTCCTGTCCAAAAATATCATCAAGAGGGTAGCATGAGATGAATCACATGAAGGGCACTTGAACCCCAGCAAATACATATTGCAGTAAAGAGAAAATGCAAAACATTTATTTAAAAAAAATGGATATGAATATAACTAAGCCTAACTTGTATGAGGCTTCCAAGCATGGATTTCTTCTTCAGCACAGAAGAATGCTCATCCTGTTCGCTCATTATGAGGCCAAGAGCGGCAGCCTCGGGGAGAGTACGAAACGCTCGCAGGAAATTGGCCGGCTGGCAGGGAAACCCAGCTGCAGAGTCCAACATGTGGAAGAGGAAACCAAGTTCACATGCCAGGCAGAACTCCCGGTGACACATGTGAGACAGGAGGGAGGCACGCAGGGGCTCCACATAGTACAAAACCTGGAAAAATATCAAGGAATAATGACAATGTCACCTGAGAAGTTTGGAGCTTTTATTTACCCTTTACCAAAAAAAAAGACCAACAATATAAAATGCATTCGTGTGAAAGTTTTCCTTTGAAGGCCAATGGCATTTTTTAGATTTTGACATGAGGCAGAGCCTGAACATACAACTTAATGTAAGCCCCATACCTAGGTCTAGGTGCTGACTCCTGAAGAGAAGATCAATTCATCAATTTCTGTGAGCATACCACCCCTTTAGGAAACAGGAGGCTTAAAAAAAATTACAGTAAATTTTAAAAAGCACTAATGTTCCTATCTGTTTTGAAGGCCAATGTGCATTCCAATATGAATAATTTGAAGTGTATATCTAATCAGCATATGTATATCTTGAAAACCCTGTCCCTATTGATAAGAGGTCAAAAATTAGATTGTAAGAATCTCGATTGTGCTACAAAGCAGAAAGAGAAAAGAGTAGAACCAGGAGACTAAGGGACTAACATGAAGCATGGCATTGCAGTAGGCATTGGGAAGACTGGCCTCCAATCCACAGAAGCTGGTCTTATTGTAATGATCAAAGTCAAAGTCATCTGACCCCATCTTCGAGTACTTGACTTCCACCCTCCGGTATCTCTTGGGTATTATTGGGACAAACAAGTTCTCGCCTCCCTTGCCATCGTGGGGCGAGTCCGGGACGCTCAGCTGTCTGGTGCGTTGCTTTGACTTGTCCAGCTTGTACGGAACCTGACATGTGGGATTCAACTAGACTTTCAGGGTCTGCTTGAATGCACTAAATGAGGACATATAAAATTTTTCATACCTGATTTCGCCGCTTGTTCCCTGGATTTGGGGCATAACCAATGCTCTGGACCATCTTCATGCTGTGGAAAATTTCTGAGTCGATTTTCGGTGCTTTCCTAAAACAACCATAAACTCTGAATATAAGGAAACCCTAGAAAAATTAGTCTGAACAAAACTATCTCTTTAGAATAATAGGAATATATGTCTGGATATGAATATCTAATTCTTTCATATACTTTGTCAGACATTGCAAAATTTCCCATTTTGAGTTATGAATGTGAATGTAGTACAGGCCTCTTGATGTCCCTATCTGAATTTCCTTGAAACAATCATGGACTTTCCCAATTCCACAAACTAATGGACAAAGTATAGCCCCTCTGAAAGGCTTGGTGAGCTTCACCAGTCTTGGTCAAAAAGTACTTCCCAAGAAAAGATTCATCACAAGATAATTTGTGTTAGATTCATGTTGTAAAACTTACAACTAATAAATTTAGCAGACTCAAGACCAAATAAAACGATTTCATACAGAATGGTCAAGGTATATAAATTATATTCCCTCATCTTGGGAACAAATTTGTAATTTCCAAGTGTGTATAGGCCTGTCTTTTATGGTTACTGCACCCACCTAGGAATTGTGCAAGTTGGGGGGGGGGGGGATCCAAGAACCTCTACAGATTTCTAGTGATAGCTGGTAGCACTATTGCCTTTATGAGTAAAAACAATAATAATGGCCCTTTGTTTCTCTCATGAAGCTCCTGCAAGCCAACAAGAGTGCAATGCAAATATAGGTCTACCTACCCCATTTATACCTTAAAGCAGTCAAACCAAAGAATAAACTTAATAGCAGGAGCTTGTACATTGACATCAGTCAGCAAAAAGTCCATTTCAGTCCTTCTTGGGCTTTGATAATAATAAAAATCAATGGATCCATTGCAGGCAAGGCAAACTCACCAGTACACCTTCTTGGTAAACTGAGCAGGCCAATCGGAGAGATAAGGCTGACCCGCAGGACAGAAGGGGAGGGGGACAGAGGCAAGTGGAGCAAGGACATCATCGAGTGGAATGTGTGGAATGGGATCGATGGGGTCTGGGAACTCCGTATCCCTTGGGTGAGCATTGAACATGGCTTCTGGATTTGTCGCATAGACGTGCAGGTACCCTGCAGAGTCCCCAAATGCCATGGCTTGGCATGTAGGAGCAATGTCAAAGGTCAGGAACATTGCACCTGGTGTCTCAACCTGGAGAAACATTTACTTGTCATAGCTTGAAAGTTGACCATCCCCATCTTCATTGGCGAAAAGCAAGAAGTAAATATATATGTTGCTTTCATTCATGATGTTGCTTAGCTAGAGTATGTGATCATCATTGATGAAACTAAACTGATTGCTGTCTGAAGGCACTCTATGAAAAATTGGAGTCTCAACAGCAACTAGATAACCATTTCATCATTCAGCACAATCCAAAAAAGCTCAGCAAGCCTGAGTGAATAAATGCTCACCTGGCAGAGACAGAGATCAGAATTGCTTGTCTCCAGGAGTTGCAATTGGCCAGAGGCAGACAGGATGGCCAAACGGGAGGAGAACGAAGGGATGAAGCGGAGAAGGAATGGCTCCATAGCCACCTGCACAGGTGTCGTGGCCCTCATCATCCGCAAGTCATACACCATAAGAATGTGATCCACTGCAAGATTCCCCATCCTACACCAAGGAACACGCATGCTTTTAGCAATCACAATTTTGAAATCTGCTACCATATGGTATACGCTCCTTACAAAATGTATTGAATCAACCAATCAGCAGCAAGAAAATGAATTATGAGCAATGCATTCTGATTCCCATAATAAATAAAAAAGAAAACGTAACTGCCCATTCTTCTTCTTTGTCACCATCTCAGGACAAAGCAAAGCAGCAGTTTTCATTTTTATTGGCAAAATTTCCATTTTTAAACAAATTACCATCTCATCCATCAGGCAGTCAACTGTTTTATAGAGAGAATGCCACATACCTGCTAGAGAATCCACAGGTCACAACAGTGTTTCCGTGGACATCAAAATCTGTGTCCGAAGGGCACACTCGTAGGTCCTGTACGAGTTGTGCTTCCAACCTCCCTGACACCTCAGAGTGAAAGGGACGACCTAGAGGTCTATGGTGTTTAGCACCTACTGGTGCGTCCTAACCTGTGGGATTTTCTCCCTCCACTTCCACCTGTCATTCCAGTCAAAATGCACATGTGTATGATTCACAAGAACATTGATAGTTGCGGCAGGCTTCTTCTCATGACTTCATCAAAGTAGGCAGGCATGGATGACTGACCCTTGTCAGAGTTCGGTTTTTTAAATCTTGAGTCGTGGCACCTAGCTTCAGCTCAGTTGGAACATGTTCAGGAGGTTCTCAATGAGTCCCACGGACTTAGATGTTTTGCAAATGAGTCAGGTAATACAAGTCGCTATTGCGAGTTAACACAAACCCTGCTTTTACAGGGTGGTGCAAAAGTCATGCACCATAGGGGATTTCACAATTGCACTACATTAATTCTTGTTTCTTTCTTTGCAGGTAACTGATGGCTGCAAAATTAACAAAAGTCAAGAGGGTGGAGTTAAGATATGTTCAAACATTATATGTACAGTGAATCAAAGTGTTTCCAAGTTGATGGTAAATGATTCGGACATTTACTGTAATTAACCCTATGGTGGGCAACTTTTGCACCACCCTGTAGACTTTGGGGATCAAGGGGAGAGGGGGTAATGCTGTAATACTGCCACAACCCCTTGAAAACGAGAAACTCAAAATTAAACTATCCTTCTGACACCGCACTTATTTACTCCAGTGCAGGAAAAATTTATATTAAAAAAATACTGGTCCACCCAAATTATTGCTTGACTAATATTCTGCAGCTTCAAGAGGGCTGGAACTGCACAGCTTTAAAATGTGCAATCAATAGCAAAAATATGGCAACTTCATTTGCTTGCTTCTGAAGACCATTCTAGGTGGGTGCCTAAGAATTTTGCTGGGTTGTTTTACTAACTTGAACTGAGCCAGAAGTCAAAAGTTCAGAAAATTGATGTTTGTTTAGGTTGAAAAGTAGGTTCAGGGTAGATTGACAAGTGCAGAGGAATCATTATCATTTCTTTCATAACACAACTTTAACTTGGTAACTGGTGGGTAACTGTGACTGGACTTTAGAATTGGTTAGAAAGCCTCTATGGCTAAGTAAATACTGTATTAGATGCATGCCTTTTTAACAATATGCCAAAGGAATACAGATGAATTACTTATAATGTTCATCAGTTTCAGCTTCGTTAGAAGAAAACTCAGTAGTTCATGGCACACATGGAACAGAACACTCTCCTCTCCATTTCTCTGCATTTCCTCTCCATTTCTCTAAGTATATATTAAAAACTGTTGATCCTGAATTTCTAACTCCCCATGAAATTCACAATTTAGAATTTGATTTGAAATTCATCTCCATAGATTGAGATTTCTCTCCCAATAGAATGTGAACCACACAAATGATTCAATTTTATTCAAGAATAAAGACTCCAATCAACTGCCTGATTCCTTTCAACCTTTGAATACTAAACAATATGTATGGAACAATTATTGCACGTGAAGTTCTGAACCAAAAGAGACATTCAAATCAACTCTTTCCCTGTGTAGTCATGATCTGACTGATGCTGTTCCAGGAGCATAAAACATAGACAATTTGTGCCTTGTGCTGACTGGGAAGAATTTCTTTAAATGAAACTATACTTGATCTAGAGATGCAACGATATTTTATCGGTTATCGGTATCGGCTGATATTAGGTGAATCCGATATATCGGCCTAAAACGATATATGACCTGCCGATAACCGATATTGAAATTACACCTGAAGTATGCCAAACGCTAAGTATGTAAAGCGAATAATGAATATTTTCACCTTTTTCCCATTAGACAACATTTCACTTGACTCGAACACACGTTCATGGGACGTTCCTCATCCACGAGTGTCAAAGTCAAGTGAAAAAATGTCCAACTCAAGTGAAAACACTGAAGAAGGTTGAAAATGCCTAAATGACCCGTAAAAAAAAAAATATTAGGCTACTGAAAATATAAGCATT
>CAJPEV010002022.1:36204-52402 GCA_905338385.1 Darwinula stevensoni
TTTTTTTTTTTTGCATTTTGCCCTCTTTCAGGCTTCGGCATCGACAGCTTCCAACCTTACCGTAGCCATGGCGTCAATGGTGCAACACCTGAGGCGAATCTCTGTGGTTGTCAGTACGTCGGTGCAGCCCTAATTTATCAAAAATATTAATAATGTCATAATTTATATTGAATATTTATAATATAATGCATTACATAAATATCTTTGTAGATAAAAACTTCTGTAATATAATAAATATGACTGATTGCTTAGAAATTTTCCCGAAAAGCAGTTATGTTCGCATTTCATCTTCATGGCAAATTACCTGATGTTTTAACAATTTGTCAGTCATGTCTGTCTGGGTGTCCATTGGAGGTATAAAGGAGGGAACTTTGACATTCTTGACATTTTCTGAACTGAGTGCTACTTTTCATTTTCAGAATTTGCCATTAGAAGCAATGGTTTGGATGAAAAACAAATTTCACAAAAGATTGATGAGGCACCTCTAGGGAAGATATGCCAGCCCCACCCAATGCAGTCACTGAAGTTTCTCTGAAGCTGTGGATTCAAAGTCTGCCTTCCAGTCTCTCTCTATTTTCTAACTACTACAGATGTCAATTCATGAAAGAGAACAAAATGTTCCCAAAGTGCAGGGAATTGAAAAGGAATTGGAATAGAACTGAACAATGACTCGATGAATGACCAAAACAAAATAAAGAACTGTATACATAATGAAGAGGGCAACCTCACAGACAAACAAGTAGGCTCCCGTGAAGGAAAAACAAAATCCCCTTCTTGCAGTAAACCTACCATGCAAGGAACAGAGAGTAAAAAATAATACTTACAACCCGTTTCTTGGTGCCCTGATTCAGATCTAGTTCGATGAGCTGATTGTGATGGCCTCCGACGAGAAGAGTGGAAGGACCGGTGATCAGCATGCACTGCATCTCCGTGAAATTCTCCGAACTGAATGCACCACCCACCGGGACCGTCGTTTGGGACTCGAGATCAACAGAGCCAGCACAAATGGACTCACGTGTGCGTGAAGATGGGGAGTCCTCTCCTCATCTGACACCGGAGGGAACTCTCGGTCAGAGCCAGGATACCCGTGTCGAAGGTGAGGATCTGCCGCACCTCTTCTGTCGCGTGCACTTGGAAGGACGTATACTTTTGCAGAGTATTCCCATAGTATGATGTCACGTGACCCTGTTCGAAGGAAAGTTACACCATGAAATCCTAGTCAGGACTTCATGCAAAGAAAAAGTATAACAATTATCCTCTACTGCATCTTCAATTTAAAAGATGGTATGTTTGGTACATTATAATTGCTGGGTTAACTAGTTTGGTTGACCAGGAGGAAACACAAAATCATTGGGCTCACTTTACATGGTTATGCTTTCCATGAACACTCTTGGGTTCTAGCCACAGGTAAATTCCCTCCCTGAAGGCAAAAAACCAATTGCTGGCAATTGTTCTTTTTCCTTCAATAGTTCAACAAGAACACCAATTATTTATTCATTTTTGCCAGGAGTCAAGGACAAATGTATGCATACTGGGCCTGTTTCCTTCACATAATTACTGCTCAGTTCTCGTGGCATTTGGATCATCTTTCAGTAAGTATATCCATTTTCAGGACAGAATTTTTCATGGTGCCCAAATACAGCTATTCAGAGCAACTCAGGCCACATAAGGAAAAATGTCTTAGAGCTGAGGTATGGGTGCAAGTTAGGCCTCATAACACACATAAATCCTCTGGGCTCTGTTTGTTTTACATCAAAACTGATCGGATTCTCATGCCTGTCTGTTGGCGCAGAAATTTTTTTTAATTCACAAGTGTTATATATTTACATGTATTCATTACTCATTCAAGACTCTTTTTTTTTTCTCTATTGGGTTCACAAGACTTTATTCATATGAAATTATGTAATCCAAACCAAAGAAATTGCCAAATACTAGCCACAGGTAAATTCCCTCCCTGAAGGCAAAAAACCAATTGCTGGCAATTGTTCTTTTTCCTTCAATAGTTCAACAAGAACACCAATTATTTATTCATTTTTGCCAGGAGTCAAGGACAAATGTGTGCATACTGGGCCTGTTTCCTTCACATAATTACTGCTCAGTTCTCATGGCATTTGGATCATCTTTCAGTAAGTCTATCCATTTTCAGGACAGAAGTTTTCATGGTGCCTAAATACAGCTATTCAGAGCAACTCAGGCCACATAAAGAAAAATGTCTTAGAGCTGAGGTATGGGTGCAAGTTAGGCCTCATAACACACATAAATCCTCTGGGCTCTGTTTGTTTCACATCAAAACTGATTGGATTTTCATGCCTGTCTGTTAGTGCAGAAATTTTTTTAAATTCACAAGTGTTATATATTTACATGTATTCATTACTCATTCAAGACTCTTTTTTTTTTCTCTATTGGGTTCACAAGACTTTATTCATATGAAATTATGTAATCCAAACCAAAGAAATTGCCAAATATGTAACAAGAGAGGCTTTGGACACATTGAAGGAATTTCACCATGTAGAATTGCTCTACTTGAGCCAAGGTACAAGCAATAATAATATTTTATAAACACTAGACACAAGAATGATGTAAATATTATCATTCAAAGTATGATAGTTATTGAAAATTATTCAAAATCAACCAAATGAAACTTGGAACAAAACTCAATGGTAATGAAAACAGTGATGTAATTTTTGAGCTCCAAATCAGGCAGGCTCAAATTTTCACACAATCACAGAAATGGGGCATTTGATGGCGGGAGATACTTGTGTCTGGGCTGCAGAAAGACCAAATGACTCACGCCTTGGTTCCCGATCCAGACCAGCTCCTCGAAATTGTCAAAGTTGACGGTGGAAACTCCGAATCGATCCCCTCCATCCACGACGAGCGACTGAGACTCTTGATACTCCGAATCTCCAAGCCCACGCCGCGTCGAGTATTCCACTCCCCCTCCTTCGTCATAGAGCGCTGTACACAGGTCCTTAAAATCAGCCAGCTGTCTTCATCGGAGGCCTCTTAGCCACCTCTTGTCCAAGCATTCATTCACATTCAATAGGTCTACGAATATATATGGGCCGTTGAGTTAACAAAATCCTAACGGCTGAGAACTGTCCTCGGTCATTCAAATGGGCCGAGCGAATGAGAACTCACGGACGAAATCGACTGGCGAAATATCTGAAGCTGCAGCCGAATGGAAACCCGAAAAGGCTGCGTCCATCTCTGTCAACAAAAATCCCTAAAACGATCTTTCTCGCAAGTCACACTACAGGAAGCCCCGGCCTCTAAATGGCCTACTGTTTGTGCTAGGCCCTCCAAACCGCTCACGAGGACTCCGGACTGCACGGCGCCTCCATCTTGGTTTCTGCTTCCACCTTTCACTGCTAGATGTCAGGAGCGGCCGTTTCGCGCCACGTAATCCCGACTCATCCAGGTCATCTACAGTCCTCCGAGGAGTTCGGAGACTCACGCATCCGCCGGGTTTTCGACCGTTCAGCCGCCGAAACGGACGACGTTCCCACGTATTAACGTAATATCTTGGACCCGTTCTTAGGATGTTTGCGTGAAATATCCATGATTCTGTATGCGATGAGACACCTTGCCTTTTCGACGAGTTCTCAGGACTCGCGGATTTTACATGGTTCCGAACAATCTAAGATCCTTCTGACAGTAATCTCCGATGGTACGATGCACTTGGAAGCTGAAGCAGGATTGAAACCCAAGGCAGCGTTAGCATAAGTTCCTTAACGCTCAGAAGTCACGTTACAAGAAGCCTTTTATCGGGAAATTAGTGCTTTACCCTCCAGCCTCTCAAGGCTCCGAATTACATGACGCCTCCATCTTGGTTTGTTTCCACGTTCCGCAACTAGATGTCAGGAGAGGCGGTTCCGCGCCAACTCATCCAAGTTAGTAAACTTTTACCGCTTTCATCAGTCACAGTGTGTGGGAATCGGGATTTCCGGTTCCCGCTGACTTCGCAAATCGCTGGAATGCTGCGAAAGATTGCAACAAAAAAAAGGGCATGGTCGAGTGCCATCTGTGCAAACTTCCGTTTCATGCAAAATGTTCTGCAGGTCCCGATGTGAAAAGAAGAAAACGGGGGGAAATCCTGAAAACATGACATGTATTTCTCTCTCCCTCTCTCAATGTTTCTTTACAATGAGGCAATGACTCTTGTACTGTACAAATGACAGATGGCATGGCAGCAAAAACAAGTTGGCACGTATTTTTGATTCTCACTAGTGCGGTGGAACCAGGATCCACGGGGGGGAACCAGGCGGTGTCACGGTGGCATCCAGGTGGTGTCCAGGTGGTATCCTCGGTTTCCAAAAAAAAATCTCGGCTATTTGGGTTCGAAAAATTAAAAAAAGGAAAATGACTAGGATACAAAAATAAGACCAGGCGCGCTGGGAGATTCCCCGAAGGCGCGAAGAGTTGAATGACTCGAACCTTTTGGCACGCGATTTCTTTGAAGGGAAAAAAAAGGGGAAAAACCGAGAATTGCCAAAAAAAATTTCCGGCAGGACCCGCTGACCGGAGGGAGGTGCGGCGGCGCTGGGGACACTAAGGTTGCCGCGGCGGTTGCCGAGGCAGTTGCGAGACGCGTACACAAAATTGAAGGCAAAAAGCGAGAGAAAACACTTGTAAAGGGCACAAAGGACAAAGGACAAGGAGGAGGAAAAGCCAAAAACAAAAAAAATGCACGCACACCGCGCGGGTCGGTCGGTTGATTACCCGTAGACGTTGAGAGAAAACGCTTCATGGGTCGCCGCGGTCGCCTCGATGGCGACAAGGGTCGCCACGACGGCAACCCCAAAAAAAGTACCGACAGAATCGAGAAGAAAAAAAAAGGATCAGGTACTCCGAAAAGAAGAAGAAGAAAACCATGGAAGTTTCACGTCCACGGAGGCGAGGTCCACCGCAATTACCAATAAATATGGTCAAAAAACAGGGAAGAAAAAAAAAAAAAAAAAAAAAAAAAAATCGCCATCACATCATTTGGGGGTCATAAATAAACATTTTCCTCACGCACTCGATACGACACGGAGACACGAATGAAAAAATGAAATAAAGCTTTCTCTGATGAACCAACAAAAAAAAAATTGGCACCTTCCAGGTGAGATTCCAAATTTGTGTGCTTTCTGTCAAATTTTTTTTTCGTTTTTTTTCGGCGGTTTTTTTTTCTTCAGACGCAGACACGAAGAGACACACAACGGCATCACTTTCCCGTTTTGTTTTTCGTTTGTTCGAAGCCCGTCCGATGAAGATCACACTTTTCTATCACGATCGAGGAGTTGCTTGGGTAGGTAAAAAAAAAAAAAAAACACAAAAAAACTCCAAAAACTGGAGATTTTTCCTCAAACATTTCGCTGTTTACCTCCCAAACTTGAGCCTGGACGTGGGTTTATCGTCGGGGCATCGCCAGCAGCATTCCCCTTCGTCTTTCACTGGCTTCGGGCAAGACACTTTGGGGCAGTGGCGGCGCCGGCAAGTGTACACCTTGTCCTTTAACGGGAGAAAGGACCATCGATTAGAAAAGGACCATCGATTAGAAAAGGACCATCGATTAGAAAAGGACCATCGATTAGAAATTGCTTCTTTCGAAACGAAATCATCGACGAACTCATATGACGCCAAAAACCACGGAACCGAGGCAGCAAATGCAAATCATATGAACACGATCGATCCGATCGAAGAACGGAGGCCTACCACTTCAATCCTTCAGGATTGAATTAATCCTTTAAATTAATCCTTTGAGTGCTTGAACTGAAAGAAGATTACCGAGGGGGGGAGGGGAACTTCAACCTCCCCCCTTTAAGCTCATTAAATCGAATCGATAACGCGAAAGGCTTTTCCAGTTCCATGGCGACGCCGAGACTTCTTCGGGGTGCTCAAGGAATAGACCTTGCCCTTGACAGACTCGTTTTACGAAGTTAGATGCTTCCATGAAATTGACAACAAAAAAAAGGCAACACTCGTTTGTACTCGAGTACACGTGTGGATATCCTCCTGCAAAAACCTCTGGAGAGGGGTAAGTAGATAGGTCGACCTCGTATTTCTAAACACTAAACGCTCCAAAAACAAAACAGCAACCTCAACCGTGAAAGGAAAAAAAAAGTCACCTTGCAAGAGCAATCGATGCACTTGAGTTCCCCGAAGGGAATGACCTTCGGATGCCACTGGTCCCCGTTCTCGAAGACCTCCCCGCGGACGAGGCATCCCCCGTCCTGGAGGATCGCGGCGGTGATCTCCGCGTCCGTCTTCTCCGAGCCCTGGTCCTGGATCTCGTCCGGGTCCCGGTCCCGGTCCCGGCTCCCCGTCCGGTTCACGGCCACCGGATCCGGGCACTCCCGGCAGCAGGATCCGGGCTCTCGGTACTGCAGGCTCCGAGGGCACGTCAGTCGCGGGCACTTCAGCCGGTTGCAGGACACTTGCAGCGTCCGTGCCTGTGACGAAAACCAAACCACGCGATATAATGACAAATAACCAAAAAAATTACCAACGAAACATAAATATCGAATGAATGATTTCGGTGAAAGAATTCAAAATTGTCTACAATCAAATCTGATCGCGAGAACCCCACTCGGCCTCGACCTCTAGAATCGTCCATGTGTCCCCCTCCACACCGACCAGAAACGGAACGTTCCCTCCCGGGACACGTGGCAGTTCCATGAGTCACAAAACACGTTTCGCCTTCAACCCTCTCTGAATGGATCCACTATCATCCCCCACCTACTTAACATGCATCGACCGATAGGAAAACCTGCTGCTCGGAAAAAAAAAAACCACCAGCCCAACCGCGTTTCCCCCATCAACAAGCCCCGTAAATGTTTCCCCGACCTCGACCCACTCGAAAAGACGAACGGCCCCGCCGACACAAACGACCGACAACCCTCACATCACAGGTGCAGACGGCGCACTTGGAGAATCCTCTCGGGGGCATGTACGGATGCCACGTCGACCCGGCCACGTGGAACTTCTTGTCTCCCGCCTGGAAATAGCAGCCCCGCGTTGGGTCCAACTCCCCTGGCCCGTCTGAAAAAAAATCCACCACATCCCTCATTCATTCTCACACCATAATAAAACAAGTAACATTTCATCACCGCCGACAAATTGGATCTGACAAATCCTGCAACACTTGATCACGTGCCATTTTGAGCCATTTGACACCACCTGCCCCCCCCCCNTGCCATTTTGGGCCATTTGACCCCCCCCCCCCCCCCCCCCCCCCCATTTGAGCCGAGCTGTCGCTTACGACACGAAACGCATCATTAACTCCAATATTCGCCTCGCGATCCGTCCGGTCGAGTTCGTTCCACTCAAAATAATGGAATCCAATTAGTAGTTATGGAAAGCAGCCAGGAAACTTCTGTTCGCATCGAAATGCATGGGGGAGGGGGGGAGAATCCCATCCAACCAGAGTTGAAAACCCGACCAGATGGATTACAACTCTCAGCCAGGGATGCCAGAGCTGCGAAATTCGACCACGAAATAAGTGTTGCACGATTTCCGCAATCCACCGACATCAACTTACATTCACGATTCCAAATTTGCATTACAAATGCAACAAAAATACAAAATACAACTTAAAAAAAAAGAACTCAATTTGATTTTCCCATTCGAATCCGAGTCGTACGGAAAAAAACGCACCGTAGCAGATCGGGCAGCACTGTCCAGGGAGGATGACCGGGTTGTTACACGCGATGAGCGGGCAGATCTCCTTGTCGCAGAGGACCTTCCCCTTCTGGCAGGAGCACATGAGGCAGTTGTCGTTCGGAGACGGCCACTGCTCCAGGTCCTCGTGGATCAGGTTGTCGTAGAAGCACCGGTCCGTGCCGGGGATCTCGTTCTCGTCGTCGCCCTCCGCGTCCGGATCCCCGGACTCGTCCAGGAGGATCCCGCTCCCGTGCAGCACGGGGGCCGGGACCTTGTAGCTCGGCAGGCACGATCCGCCGATCCCAACCTGCGGACGAGGACGATTTCCTTCGATCTTTTTCTTCGAACACTTTCATCGAGGCAGGAAGCTTTCTAAGCCTCATCGATTTGTTACATCCCAAAACGAATGACGCTCACGACCCTGAAAGGCAATGCTTAGTTCCGGGAAATCTCTGGCCATCGAGAAAGCCATGGCGATCGACGGAAATGAACAGCGGTAGATGGGAGGGTTCCAGCGGTGAGGGGGAGGGTTCTTGGCAGACCTTCCGGCACGACAGGGAAGGTGATCGGCGAGTGATCAGTGGCTCTTTGAAGGGAACGAGAACAGCATCGACCAATTCCAGGTTCCATTGGCTGTATTCCAGCCTCGATCCCCTTTGGCCCAGGGAATTTACTTTTCTTCTTTCAATTACACGAACCTACGGATGTTGAAACGGTAGCGCTTTCCGCATATCTTCGCCACGAAGGATCGCAACGGGGAAAAAAATATTTATTTATCTCCAAGTGCAGCCACTTATCTTGTTCCATTCGATATCCTACCCACTTCAGTTCGCAAAATGACGCGTCAAGGCCGCAGGCGGAAATGAGGAGGTCTGTGATGATTTTTTTAGTATCCCAGCAGGGCATTGGACTTGGGAGTTTTCATCTTTAAAAAAAAAAAAAACTATATGTATGCCTCGGCTGTCAGTTACTGACAGATGAAAGGTGAGTACCCCCTGGGAAACATGAGGGTTGGTCATCCGGGCGGGCAAGTACCGTCCATCCAGTACCTCCGGGAACCATCGAGTGCGACCATTCCACCCCCACAAACCCTGACGGATGGGCGCGGAGGAGCGGATCCCCCATCCGGCATGAGACATCGCCCACCCCGCAGCGAAAATCGACTCTCTCCCATCTTAATTAAACCGAGTAAATCGATCGAACGAACTCGGAGTCTCACCTGCCCCCTCGATATCGTCGTCCTGACGTCGACGACCTCCTGCATCCCCAGGTCCTGCCTGAGCACCAGCTCCGTGATCCCCGCGTCGATCCTCGCCAGCGTGATCTTGGACAGCTCCAGCTCGTGGCCCTCCCCCGACGCCTGGGCGAACCTCCCCAGCGCCGTGTTCCGGTTGGGAATCCCCACCGCGTTCTGCCGGATCGGGCTCTCCAGCAGCTCCAGCATGATCGGATGCTTCTCGGACGCCTCCAGGCCCCCCGTCCGGAGGTCGTAGTGCATGTTGCAGTCGCCGTCCGTCGCCATCCACGCCAATGCCCCCGCGGACCTGAAACCACGCAGTGAGGTATTTCTTTACCGTTCGCCCCGACGAATTCTCGCTGACAGTACATTTTAAAATCATTTTTGAGAGAATCAGACGTCTACCACAAATTCAAAAATTTAACTAGAAAATTCTGCTCGTGGGCGCCAGTGCGATTCCATATCGTCACATCATTCGTACATGATTAAAATTTTCATTATTCGTCAGGAAGGTTTCATTTGCGCGGAGAAGGCACTTCGACGTCAGTCGGTGGCCATTTGCCTGCCGATGACGAGATGGAATT
The DNA here is from genome assembly GCA_905338385.1 of Darwinula stevensoni. Lineage (NCBI taxonomy): Eukaryota > Metazoa > Arthropoda > Ostracoda > Podocopida > Darwinulidae > Darwinula > Darwinula stevensoni. Next base: position 45,670 of record CAJPEV010002022.1, read on the forward strand.
AGGGCTGCCAACACTTTACATTGGCGTACAGCCAGAGCAATAATTTCTCAATAATTGCCGAGTGGCATTAGAAATAATGGGTGATTTATCACTCCTTCTAAACAGAAAATTACTTCGATCATAATCGGCAATGCAATTAAAAACTGCTCCCAAAATCTCCAAATCGCATCTACCGCCACGAAGCAGTCAGACCCTTCGACGAGTTCCGAGAGGAGAAAAAAAGAATCGGAAGGGAACTGACCTCAAGGCGGCGCGAAGGAAGACGGGCCTGGAGCCGAGATGAGCCTCGGAGAAGAGTTCCCACTGGACCTGCCCCTGCAGCCTGGCTCCCCCCTCCAGATCCACACCGATCCAGACTTCCTCGTCCCAGAGCATCTCCAGGTCCCGGACGCTGGCCTTCGAGTAGGTCCCGTTGGCCCATCCCTCGTAGACGGCGGCGAGGATATCGTCCATGACTCGCGTCTTCCGCTTCTGCGTTCCCTCCATGCTGAGTCCGACGACCGACGAGGGCACGCCTTCGAGGTTGATCCGGTAGTCCACGGACCCGTCCGCGTTGAGGTTGAGCAGCGCGAATCCCGTGCCCGCGCTCGGGCTCTCCGGCGACGTCATGACGGCCGCGAACACCGAGCAGTCCGGCTTCGTGTGAATGGGGCCCGACAGCTTGTAATCCGGCTGGTCGCTGGCGAACACGTCCAGGACGAGGTGTCCCCGAGCCAACTGCCTCAGCTGCGGGAGTTCCAGGACCGTCTTCACCTCCACCCGCTCCATCTCCGGATCCGGCTTGGGCCGGAAGAACTCCTCCCGGAGGACCACCTCGTCCGGATCCTTATGATTCCGGAGCACCGCCACGAACGACACGTTCCACGGCTGCTGCGGGGGAAACAGCCCCTGAAACAGCACCAGCAGATGGACGCTCCCCGTGTTGCTATCCACCGAGACCACCGCCGTCCCCCCTCCCGTCTTGTTCTTCGCGCCTTCCGGTACGAGCAGGCTCGAGTACTTCTCGGTCTCCAGTCCCTGATCGCGGAACAGTCGACCCTGGGCCGTCCAATGCGTCGTGTTGTCGGCGGGAACCAGGGAGGCTTTCAGCTTCTCCTTCTGCAACCGGTTACGAACGCGTGAGGACTCGAAATGCTTCGCAAATTCCGCGCAGAAAGATTTCTCGTTCGTATGAACGAGAATTATAGGGCCAGTACGACATAGGCCAGTACGACAGACAAACATGACATTAAATTAGGGAGAAATATGCAATTCCAATAACTAAAGCAACAACAACGTTCTTTCCTGCACGAGGCTTCACACCCCACCATCGACGAAAAGAAAAAAAAAAAACCGGAACGCACGCAAACGCACTCGACGCATCCATCATTTTAAAACTAATTAACGCAGCAGATTTATTACGGGACCCGATCCCCCGACTCACCCTGAGCAGCCTCCGGTACGCCTTCGGTGGCTTCCTCCACACGCCACACACCCGCCGGTTCCTCTCGTCCACCGCCGCCTGCAGATCCAGCTCCTCCAGGATCTGCCCCTCCTCGTCCACGAACTGCAGGGCCCTCGGCGGCGGCCCCCGCGCCCCGTAGTACAGCCCGAAGTGGAGGTCCCGCTTCTGGAAGTGGAACCTCGCCGTCCCGACCACCCGCTCGCGGTCCCGGTCTAAGCCTTTCTCTTCCAGTCCCCACGTCGTCATCACCACTGCGTAATCTGTAACGACGCAAGCCTCCATCTAATTCTTTTTTCAAATTTTTTAAATATAAATATCAATTTATCGCATGATTTCAAAGAAATCCCACCATTACGTAACGTCCAGACATCATACAAAAGCAAAGAGCGGAAATGTCGGCGGAGCAATTCCCATCAGGAGGAAATTCCCACCGAATAAACGTTTTCCCCATGGCACTTCGGGTCTTTTACAAGAACTGCCATGAAATTGCTCGCATACACACCCGCGCGGATCGTAAACCACAGTTCATTAGAAGCTGAAAATGGCGGGAGAGGGGTTCTAGGTCACGGAGTCATAGAGGAGATAGACGCCCTCTTTTTAATTTTTTTCTTTTTCTTTTTCAACTGCGCACTCGAGTTAGAAGGAATACCAAACCAGCAAAGGCAGGGCGGGATGGAGTGAAATTTCTTGGCATGGGGACCTGGAACGCTTCCAGGCAGACGTGAGACACACGTCCCTTAGCCTCGGAATCCCTAGAACCTATCCCTAAAAAAAAAAAAAAAAAAAAAAAAAAAAAAAAAAAAAAAGGACCTAAAAACTCGCGGCTCCGCTCCTTTCATCGCCCCTTCGTCGGCTCCAAATATTGATAAACAGATATCGGGGAGTAATGAGACAGGAGTCCTTGGCAGGGGATGAAGAAAAAAAAATGGATGGGTGTGTCCCCCTTGACTCTTCCATTAAAGACCCTCGCTTATACAACGAAGATAACTCGGACTCATTCATTTTCCTTGAAGAGTCAATCGGGGAGTCCGCCTCCTCAGGTCCCTGCACGGTACGCTTTTTTTATATCACATATATATGTATACAAAAAAAAACGGAGGGAGTCCAAGGACTCTCTCTTGCCGCGCAAGGACTCTCGCTTACCTCGCATAGGTGGCTTCTCCAGGTCGTCCGGATCCTCCTTGACCGACACGTCGCTGATGAAGGCTTCATCTGCGAGGGGGGAAAAAATCCAAGGACCCGCAATTAGAATCGGGGCGGATGCGAACTGACGGGGCCCGTCAGACACTTTTTGCGGGTGTTTAACGCGGGGATAATCTACTGTCAGTTCCCATCACCGAGTACCGGGTAAGTACCGGGTACTTAGCGGGGCGAACTGCCTCGAGAAACACCGGCAGGCTCTCGGAATAAATTTCAGAACCGACGAGGAAGTCTCCGACGGGCCCACGCGATGGCCTGTTATCTGACGAGATTCGGTCGGAACACGAAAAGCCTTTCTTCGCTCCCTAATGGGACCCCCTCCGCCTTTCGATTCCGGGACGCCGATTCGGTGTCCCGGAATCGGAACGGGGCGCATCCGATTCGACCGCGGAGGGGGCCACGAGGAGCCGGGTTTGGCCCCCGCATCCTCCGTCCCTGCCAAGACGGCCCCGGCCACGGAGTTCAGCGGTGAATGCACACGATTATCGCATAGAGCATTTCCGGCTTCGTTCCGCGGCACAGAGGCGACCCGTTCTTCCCTCGAACCCCTGAAAGGAACAACTCGACGACCGCATTCCGATTTCGCAACTGCCGATCGCGACCGAACTTCGGCCAAAATCTCCCCTCCGCTAATCGCATCACGGAGACCGGAATGCAACTAGAAGCCATCCCTCGCCAGTCGACAAACGATGCAAACGACAATAAACGATCCCTCGTTCCCAGAACGAAACATCTCGATCGCCGCGGTATCGCCGATCTCGCAGATCCAGCCGCCCGACCCCTCGGAGCCCGGACCGAGACAAATGGGAACGCCGAGAGAGACAAATGCGAATGCGATCGGGCGACGGCGAGGGAGGGCCGTGCGTGAGCGTGAGCGCTCCCCGCGTGAGCGTGCCCGCGTGCGTGTCCCAGTTCCCCCTCCCGAGATGATGAATCGGAGATGGGAAAAGTGACGCCAGCAACACAGACGGGGCCGATCCCTTACATGGACACAAAGACCCACCTCTCACTTCTTCCTCCCCCCTCCCCCCCCCCGTGCCCATTGTTTTCACCACTCCTCGTCCATCCTTTTGCCCCACTTGATTCATTCATCCGGTCGTTCATTCATCTCTTTCCCCTGCAACGATCCCGCCAAAAATCTTCCGTTCTCGAAAAGCCATTTTTCTATTTTCATTTCTTTTCTTCCATCCGCTCCGAAATACGGAAGCCTCACCTGGTACCTGGAAAGTCCCTCGGGCACAGACTCTTCCGGTGGGGAAATCGAAACAAAGGGTTTGGTGAAAGTCGACACGCCGACAACTTTAGTACCGTCCCCAAGTACATCTACCCCCGCCCCCGCCCCCTCGACCCCCCTACCCCGAAAGTGACGAAAAGTTGGATGCATTTCGGGGATGCACGTGCCTTGCCTCGCACCGGAACCGGAAACGAATCCCCCCTTTCTATTGTCTTTTCTCCCCCCTTTTATCTCTCGTCTCCAAGGCTACCGTTCCACATAAAAAAAAAATAGAGAAAAAAAAGAAACTGACTTTTCTGTCCCGTGCACATCTTGCAGCACTGCCCCGGCAACAGGACAGGGTTGTCGCAGGTCGGTTTGGGGCACTCGGGGGCGATGTTCCTGCACTTCACCTTCCCCTTGATGCGGCGCTTCCTCTTCACCTGTGGCGGAGAGGAAGAAAATGTAAATTTCAAACGAAAAATTTTGAAGATGAACAGACGTTATATTTTCAATCTGGCATCATTTAGAATATAAAAAAAACGATTCTCAAGGACTGAAGGAAAACAAATAAAGATATTAATCACGAGTAAAACATACATATCATATATGGGTTTGCTGAAGGATGTGTGAATTTAATTAGCACGAGCAAAAAAAAACACTAAAAAGTACCGATGAAAAAAAAAGTTTCTTTCAGGAAGGCGATGATTACATGGACTGTTTCGCTCTTAGAGAGCTTGTTTCTTCGACAACGTCAACAATCGAGGTTTCCCTAATTTCCCAGGAGACTCCCACATTCCGATCGTGAGGAATGGTTAAGTCCGCGAACAAAAAAATCGGGTCAGAAGTCTAGCGGGTGGGGTAGATAAGACCGGGCGAGATCAAGCCAAGATCAACAGCAGCGCTGTTTACTAAAGCATTTTTTTCTCCCCTTTTTTTTTCTTAAAGAGTATTAGGACGAAGACGAAGAGCTTCGCCGTGTTAAGAGTTGTGTTCCTTCTTCCGCCTTCCGGAGCCCATCCGTCCGCCTTCCGGACCCCATCCATTACGGGAGGATCGAGCCCCCTTTACGCACGCCCGCACGTACCATAACAAACCCTCCATCTTAATCATCATCACGGAATGGGAGGAAAAATAATAAATATCCATCTCCATCGCCTCCAGGCGGTACTGCCTGTCAGAGGGGGAAAAAGTACTTTCTGTGTCATGACAGGAAAGAGGGAGAGCTCCGCACACCTGTTGCCCCGTGCCACTCCTCTTTCTCCTCTCGTGCTCCTCTCCCACTCCTTCTCCTTCCACCAAGCGAATCTCTTCATTTGTGTGGAATGGAGCGGCTCCCGGGCCGCGAAGGCCACAGCGCATCCGGCGTCCGCCCCCCAAAAACGAACGCTTTAAGCGATCGGGAAAAAAATCGCCCGATCTCGTCCTCGACGTCGCAAGGTCCCCGACGTACTTGCGACGACGTAATGTCAGGGGTGAACCCTGCGGAACCCGTCAAGGACCCCCCCCCCCTCCCTCCCGATCCCGGAACGAACGAAAACCGAAATTAATCAACGCGAACCCCGAATTTTTCACCCCCGACATTACAATATTGAATAAACAAAAAACCCTGGAGATTAATGCTCACGCACGGCCCGTCACGAGTGATCGTGCACCACGTGACTCCCGGCGTAAACATTTAGACAATGCTCCCCCTCATCGAGAAAAAACGTCGGGCACGACCGCCGGCAGTAATAAGGCGCCACGAGCACACAAATATTTTCTGCAAAAGAAAAAAAAAAGCCCGACGCGGTCTTGTACCATGGTATACATATGGTATACATATATAAAGGGAAGACCTTGAGGAAGAGAAGCATTACCAAGTCAAATGTCTCTCTCACCTCCGCCTCTTCACAGAGACATATATGCATGCAAAAATCCCCGCCCCCCGTGCTCTGGGGGTGCTTACGTGCAGATTGGCACATCCTCCACTTTCACCCCCGGATTCGGGTGCAGGAGTTAGGACGCGAGAATTCGGACGCGGTCGCGAGATCGCGGCCCGAGTCGTCATCTGGGGGGGAAAGTACTCCCAAGTACCGGAGCGTGATCTATGATGATGAAGCGAAACGGATGGGAGACGTCGAGGGGTACGAGAAAAAAAAAAAAGAAAATAAAGTAAGGGAAAGGGCACTTGGCAAGGGTCGCCTATGTGGAGCCTTCGGGAAAAAAAAAAATCTCTGGGAATATCCTACGGAGAGATTTCTCACAAGCCGGCCTTCCCTCTTGGCGCCAGTTTCCATGGATTTCGTGGAAACAAAAAAAAAAAGAAGAAAAAAGGGACTCACGGGGACGCATTCGCACTTGACGCAGAGCATGACCCCGAACGGGGCGCCCAGGTCCGGGTTCCACACGGACTCGAGCTCGTAGCGCTTCTTCCCGAACTGACAGTCTGCGAAGAGAAAAAAAGAGAGGTTGGATCGGGTTTCCACTGAGGGTCGCCGCGGACGAGACGGAGAGCGGGGGTCGGATCAATATTAATCGGAATACGATTAAATGAGAAACGTATGTGGAGGCATTGCATCACTCTGAATACTTCCAACTTCCCACAGCTTTTTCTTCCTCACCCTGTACTACATGGAAACTGGAATGACCGTTGCGAAACCGATTAGATCGGTGCAAATAGCCAAAAGAGATAATCATAGAAGAAAAATGATGCAATAACTTCACATTCGCCGGGTAAATCACTCGAGCTACATTCACGATGGAAACCAATCGACGATGAGTGACTTTCGGACTCGGGATTTTCGGCCGGTTTTTGAGTCCGACCGACTGGCCGGGCGGGATCGGACGCAGTTCAGGCGGGTAATTTCCCCACAATCGCCCTTGAGACCCACTCT